>JALPQI010005280.1:0-68849 GCA_025490895.1 Thaumatotibia leucotreta | reverse complement strand
TATGTACCTACCCATAGATATGTAGATACTGTTATGGTACGAGACCCAGACCTTGTTTCATAAATATTACCTAACAAGGTACGTGAGTTATTTCATTTACGTTATTGCAATTAGCTTCGAAACTATGCACGCTGTAGCATTTATATCAGTATTTCGAAACTTTTATAAAAGCAATACGAGCTCGTTTTTTATAGTTGGCTTCGTTTTGGCATACCTACGGTATTTATTCACCCAAAGGGATAAGGTTTATTCTGAATTAACAAAGATAAAACGAAAAATAGTGTAACGAGTGAAATAAATGACATTAATTTTATTGTAGTGAACATTAAAATAGTTAGGTACTTACATTACTGGAATTACAGCAGATTTATAGCCTTTATCTGTTAGAAAAACATTCTTCACCTATGTTTAAGTTTACTAATCTACATACTACTATCATAACCTTACCTATCCTCAATATTCTCATGAAACATACATTATACCTACCTAAATTAAAAATAAATGGGTTTACATAATTTCTTACGTAACTGCTTACGTTAAAAGTAATATTATATTATTTATTATTTTCTAAGAAGTTGTTCCGCATTCCATTCTGTTTAAAATTGCATTCTACGTGTAGGTAAAATAGAGAGATCTAGAAAATGACATCTAAGAAACAGCGTTTGAATATAGATCGAATCCCACGTATCAAACATATCGCATCACGGTATAGAGCCCGTCAATAGAATCGTTCCTCTGACGAATAGTTTAGAAAGACTTCATTTGATATACGCAGAGGGTAGCTCCAATATCGGATAGGATAGTTGGAACCAATTCTACTCGGTCTAACCCTCGCCTTTGAATAAATAAATTTATACGCATCTCATTTCGTTATTCAATAAATCAATTCTTTATAGTAATCTAATGAATTAATTTAACAGGATTTCGTGTGATCTCATTAATTATAGGTACTTGCTTGTAATGGACTTGCTAAACATCCAACTGAAATCGAGGGCAGTATATTCATGTTTGTCTCTACCTACATAGTTTTAAAAATAATAATTCCTCTTTATTTTTAGTTGCTTACTGTTTTTGGGTATCAGGAAAAGTTTTCAAAAACTAACTATGTTATTAAAAGTAAAAGAGCACTTTACATGCAGAGTACTTTTAATTTTCCCACTTTTCCGCCCTCTCGCGTCGCTTAAGTTTTATACTTAGCCAGTAATAAACATAATAACATTTTTTAAATCTTTGATAGAAGCTGTAAAGTCTCCTTGAGTTCAGATATAACGTATTATAATTTTTTTTTTTATTTTTTTATTTTTATTTTTTTATTTATTTAGAAAAACAAACAGCCATATACAAAAAATACATACACGAGTTAATATGAAATACAGGCCTAAAGTTCCCTATAATACATTGTAACAATATAAGATAAGTTGTGAAATAGTCCAGCTTAACGTACAAAACAAAGCTACTAAACTAGTGAACTTGTCTAGAGAACGAAAATTGTTGGTTAGCTACTTAAAATAGTAATTTTCGAATCTTAATTTTTTTTTTTTTTTTTTTCTTGTTCCGGCCTTCGCACGGTTTGTGCATTTGGCCCGAGTTGCGAAAACGGGGAAACGGGATAGATTTACGGAAAAGGTACAAACGGAATTTGGAAAAGGATATTAAAAGATCAGTGGGTAATGGGATAAATGGATGAAAGTAGGAGTTGTGAAAAAATACATATGCTTAAATTTTGATGTTATTCAATGTAATGAAATCTGAAAGAATTTTGTATATATCAGGATCGAGTGAATATAGTAAGATAGGGATGGAAAGCGGGAATGGGATATCAAGGGAAGTGAGTTTTTCAAGAAAAGATGAACGATCATTTAGAGGGCAAGCTAAAAAAATATGGTTTAAGTCGCCTTCAGAGTACCCGCATTGGCAAGATGGGCTATTAATAATTTTTAATTTGGCGAGGTGCATCGGAGAG
This sequence comes from Thaumatotibia leucotreta, assembly GCA_025490895.1. Classification (NCBI taxonomy): domain Eukaryota; kingdom Metazoa; phylum Arthropoda; class Insecta; order Lepidoptera; family Tortricidae; genus Thaumatotibia; species Thaumatotibia leucotreta. Next base: position 66,886 of record JALPQI010005280.1, on the reverse strand, counting down.
CAAACATGACCCAAGCGCATACGTGATAAAATTGATGTAACTTTTTTACCGAGTTTGAGTTTAGAAAACCAAGGTTTCACTGGAATAGAAAGTTGTATAGAGCGGTAGTGACGACCTTTTGAGCTATTTGATGTCCATACGTCATTCCAAGCATCCCTAAGGTAAATTCTGGGTAAAATGGCCAAGTCATGGGAATAATTTTTGTATGGGAAGCGATCTCCGGAAGCTATAGCGTCGTTAGCAAGTCGATCAGCTCTCTCGTTACCAGATATACCGCAATGAGCTGGAACCCATGCGAAGGCTACTGAAAGGTTTTTTCGATGAGCATAATAGTAGCGATTTTCTAATTTCTATTATTATAGGGAACTGATTACGTGTCCCGAACGGATAACGGTTTAAGGACTGGAGAGCACTTAATGAGTCCGAAAAAAATAACAGTTTTATTTAATTTAAATAGCAAAACATATTCAACAGCTTTTAAAAGTCCGAAACATTCCCCTGTGAATACTGAGGATTCGGGGGGGAGTTTTATCTTTTGATGGATATTGTATTGTGAGTGGTATAGACCTACTCCAACACATCCATTAGTTGAGTGCTTCGAAGCATCTGTAAATATTCGGTGCCATTTGGGGCCACTTAGTATCAACAACATAATTAAAAGTTAATTTTTGATGGTGGTCAGATGTATTAATACCCATGTTTAGGTGTATATCAGGGTGTAGGGTAAGGCAGTCATAACTTGAGTTAAACAAAGGAGCAACTTTGGTTTGGTAAGTAAGAGCTTCAATCGCTTCAAATTTCTTTATACTTTTGACAAGACAAGGCTTTTCTTTGTTTCGCCAATAATTACATGTTGAAGTGAGATTGGAAAGATCCGATAGTTTATTTAGTAGAGGATGATTAGAAAATTGGACAGAACGGAATAAGAATTTATCTGCTAAAAATTGACGTCTTAAATTCAGAGGTGGTTCCACACATTCAACTTGCATGCAATTTATTGGGGACGATTTCATGGCTCCTAAAATTATTCTTAATGCCTTATATTGAATGCTGTCTATTTTTTTAAAAGCAAAGACACTACCCGGTTCTAGTAAAAATGTACCGTAGTCAAGAACACTTTTGATTAAGGCATTATAAATTAATTTTAAAGAAAGGGGGTGAGCACCCCACCATACACCTGCTAGGCATCTCAAAATATTTAAATTACGCTCACATTTAGCAATAATAGTTTCACAATGTGGCAGACCAGTAAGCTTCGAGTCTAATGTGACTCCAAGGAATTTAACCGAGTTGGCAGAAGGGATAGAAGCATTACTATACTTGATGTCAATTGGGGGAGGTCTGCGCATTCTAGAAAATAAAACAGCCTTACTTTTTGATACGGATAACTCTAAACCATTACGGTCTAGCCAGGATTCTAACAAACAGAGTGTAGAAGTTAATGAACGGCAGTTAGATTCAATCGATGGACCGGACTTATATATTAGTAAATCGTCTGCGTATTGTAATACATCGGCTGATCCACTCAAGCTAAGTTCTAAGTCATGTGTATAAATATTGTATAATAACGGGCTAAGAACCGACCCCTGAGGTAAACCTCTCCATACAGTTCTGATGAACGAAACATTATCAATCGAAAGTTTTATATGTCTCTCATTAAGAATATTAATTATAAAATTTGTTAGAACAATGGGTATATTCAGATCGATAAGTTTTTCTTTAAGGACAGATATTAAAACATTATCATAAGCTGAGCTGATATCTAAGAAAGCTGCGACTACAGAATGATTATTAGAAAAAGCAATTCTGATGTCCGTAGTAAAGATACTAAGACTGTCTAAAGTGCTCTTGCTTTTCCTAAAGCCAAACTGAGAGTTTGCTAGGAGATTACGACTTTCAACAAACCATTCGAGGCGATTTTTCACTAAATGTTCCGCAACCTTGATCAACACCGACGAGAGAATAATAGGACGGTATGAGGACGGCTCGCTGGGTGGTTTGTTTGACTTAAGTATAGGGATAACCGTTTGAGTTTTCCATGCCAAAGGTATGCATCCCGAAATCATAATCGCGTTGATAACATTTAAATAAATCAGAAGGACTTTATCGTTAAGATTTTTGATAAACGAGTATGGTATTGAATCTTCACCAGGAGTTGTGTCTTTTAAGCGTCCTAAAATTCCCTTAAGTTCAAGCAGAGAAAAGGGAGCATTAAGTCCAGAAAGATTATCGGAAATGCAGAGAGGAATGTTAGAGGTTACAGGATTATGGGGGGAGGCAGATGGGGGAGCGAGTCGATCCATAAACCGGTCTGCTAATGAAACAGACATTTTCGGGGAGGGGCTATTATATACAGATCTAAATCTACGTATGTTACGCCAGACCTCAGACGGACTGACGTTTGGATTAATATTTGTACAAAAAGATCGCCACCCTTCAAATTTCTTTTTCTTAAATAATTTTTTACATTCACGTGCGGACTGTAAATAATGTTCGAAATTTTCGACAGTCATTTCTGCGCAATATTTCTTTTCTGCACCTTTCCTTGATTTAATCGCTACTGTACAATCATGGTCCCACCAAGGAGGGGATGGAATGTGTCGTTTTTTTGGCAGAATTTTTGTTTATAGTCTCGTCAGCAGCCTCTACGAGTATTTTAGAAAAGGAGTCAGCAGAAATTTTGATCATTTTCCACATGACAAGCTAAAAATTTGTTTTCTACTGCTTGGCAAAAAAGATCCCAGTCTGCATTATTTACGTTATATTTAACACGAGGTGGTTGAGGCTCAGTAGCAGACTTGGAAAAGGGTAATGTTATTAAAATAGGAAAATGATCACTCCCGTAAGAGGACAGAAGGGGTTCCCAATATAGAATAGAAGCCAAATCTGTAGAACATAAAGATAAGTCTGGCGCACTGACTCCTTGGGCCGGATCAGTATGTCTGGTTGGCAAACCAGTGTTTAAAATACATATATTATGTGTATCAATTAAATCTAGCAATTGCTCCCCAAACCAATTTGAATTAGAGCTACCCCAAGATTGATGTTGGCAATTAAAATCTCCTAATACTAAGAATGGCTTTGGTAGAGCAGAAAATAAACGATTTAATTGAGCAAAAATATTTACATTTGGGCGAGAAAAATAAATGGAAACTATACAAATATTATTTACAAGTGCAGCAATGACAGATATGTCATCGCTAAAAACAGGAAGGGGAAAAGAAGAAAATGGTATGGTATCCCTGACTGCTATGGCCACACCGCCATAGCCGTCAGATCTGTCATGTCGGACAATGACATAACCCGGAATCCGTAACACAGACTCCGGCTTAAGCCATGTCTCCGACAGGACAACAATAAGGGGTTCATACTTATTAAGCAAGTGGAGCAAGTCACTTTTATTGGATATTGCGCTTCGGCAATTCCACTGAATTATTACTTCGTGGCTGAGAGCCATTATTGGTGTTAAAGTCCTTAAGAGTGTCAATAAGAGATGGGCGACGTTGTACGGTTGAAGAATTGGAGGAAGACATGTTATTTTTGTTATTAAGTTCCGTTAGAAGAGTAATTATATCGGAGATAGTGTATACGGGTTCATCTGATTTGCAAGAATGAGACAATGCTACACCATTGGCGGGTGCCGGTGCATCATAATCTCTTATGAGATTGTTGTGTTCTGATTTATTATATCCTCTAATTACCTTTGGAGCTACGGAAGGTTTCATGAATATAGTTTTTTTATATGATCTAATAGGTGTAGATGGATGATTAGATGATGATGATGGGGTAGGCGGCGCCAGAAATGCCCGAGGAGAACTTGACTGAGGAGTAGTTCTAGCTATGTCAGCAAACGACTTTGATACTGGTTCATATACTTTATTTGCTTCAGCATAAGAGACACAGTTTTGTGCCATATATGATTTAATTTTAGTTTGTCTTTCGAATTCAGGGCATATTTTATTAGTAGCGAAATGGTTGCCAGAACATAAACAACAATGAACAGAATCCTCTTCTACAGAGCAAGTATCTCCAACATGGCCTTCACCACATTTGTAACAACGGGGACGCGAGTTGCATTTAAGTTTGGTATGTCCAAAACGACAGCATTTGTAGCACTGAATTGTTGGGTAGGAGTATAGGTCTACAGTTATGGCATTGTAGCACATAAAAATGCGTTTGGGTAACACCTGTCCATCAAAAGTTAGCACCACTGTTTGCGATGGCTTCCACTCGGGAGGCGAGCTGAAGCGAACCTTGTAATTTAGTCTTCGTACTTTTTAAAATTTTACCACAACCAATTGGCACCGAAATATTCTCCATAATTTCTTCCGGAGTCCACTCAGTAGGAATACCACGCACAAGACCCATTCGAGTGACACTAAATGAGGGAATAAATGCTTTATAATTATTAGTCGTCAAGTACTGGCTACTGATAAAGTCATTAGCATCTTTATAATTTGTAAAGGCCATTGAGATTCTGTTCCTACCTATGCGTTTCATGCTACCATTGACTATATTCTTGAAACCATTTTTTTTTGGCAAAGTAACCAAATTGCACTGGTGTGAAGGGTTGGATGGTCGGACTCTGAAGATGCTATTTTTTGGATGTGTACTGTAAATGGTTGGATATCATAAGACTCATAGAGGGTTCTGCTTGATGGCTGGGATGGGTTCATAATATGTGATTCTTGTGTTATTGGAACTTGTGGACTTTGGGTGGTTTGTGGGGCAGCTACATTAACATTTATGGGACTTTGAGTCAAAGTTAAGGTACTTTGTGGAATGGCTGGAAGAACTGGTTGTATGAAAATGTTATCCTTTATTTTATGAAATTCAGACTCGGTAGAATCTACGGTCTCATTACAATTACAATCCGTTGGCTTTTGTTGTCGCGAAGGGTCATGTTTCCTACGGCGCTTATTACAGTGTTTGCAAATCTTTTGTCGCAAAGCTCGCATCCTTTTGCGTTCAGCACGCTCTCCATCCCGCATAGAACTATCCGTATCCATGCTGGATTCTTCAGGTAACTTAGAAAAACTGTTATCAACAATTACATTAAAACCGACATCAGGCGGGCCCCCGCCTGGGTCGTCGGGAGGGTCCATGGATGAAAAAAGTATGAAACTTACCAGCTATCGATGATTATATACACTTAAATTAATAAATAGAAATAAGTAATGAAATATTATACAAACTATTATACAAATCTGATCTTTTAAACTAGTTAAAATAAATTTTCAAAATTCAAAGCCAAATAAAACACCCGCCTAGACCGACGTTTCCCGCGCTTTTTTCAATCTTAATTTTAAACATTTGTAAACTATTAGCGAAGATGTCAATGTCATTGAGCGAATTATTATACACCTTACACGAGCGCCTTAAAAATGAATTTTGTGCATAATTTGTGCAACAAGTAGAAATATGAAAAGTAGGTTTAGAACGTGAGTGGAAACGAGAGGCTTTGAAGGATACTTTCTCTAATAGTACACTCGAATCAATGTGATTCCTAATAATTTTGAATAAAAACATTACATCCAAGTAAATTCTTCTTTTTTCAAGAAGCGGAAGACCATGCCTGGCTGTAGATGAGAGGTAGTCATAACCATAACAACCAGATTTATAATCTAGGGACTTACAAAATATCTTCTGTATCCTTTCGATCCGGGACTTATGGATATCGTACTACGTCGATAATGTGGAATATTCCCAGTCAATTTAAAGGAGTATATAATAGAGTAGCGTTATTCAGTAGGCAACGATAGTCATTTAATCTCCGATGTTGCACTAGCTGGGATAATTTCACGCCGACGAGGTCTGCCGGCTGGCTGGCAATTCAATTTTATACCTATAACTTTCAGCGGGAACTATCCGGGCCCGATCGACTTACTTAACAGTTTTATTTACATTTTGCACTTTGATCCTTTGAAAGGATCGCTGTATTTTTCCGCCTATGTGCAGGTTATGTAACAGACTCCTGGATGCTTAGCCAAGTTGCCAATCGCTAGCGCTTAGTAGTCGTAGTTTTCCCTCTCTGTCACTCTTTCATATTAGTGCGACAAAGACAGCTAGCTGCCTTTCGTTTACGATTGACGATTAAGCGTTAGCGATTGGCAACTTGTCTAAGCACCGTGAAAAGGCATACAAAGATCGCCATGAGACATAACACGTATTTTTAATATTTCTTCATTGTACCGACAAGAAGTTTCCGAAATTGAGAATATTCTCATGGAACGTCACTTGGTGTCGAGAGAAAGGGACAAGGCTATACGAGTCGTATATCACTGTCCCTTTCCCTGAACCTAAACTGAATCGCAACTGAATACGTCATGGTAACCCCCCAGTGTGTAACTCATCGTCAAAATTCGCGATAGTCAACTGTTAGAAGCATAAGTAGCTAATAATCCTTGAACTAAGAAAATGGTTCGATTAAACTATTGGTGAGATATAATACCTATACACATACCTAATTAAACGGTTAAACTCGTTATATTATGTTATAAAAGATAATGTTCTCAATGACAACTTGCATGAGAATACTAAGTACTTCTTGGATATATATGATAAAGTCTATGTGTAAGTGTGTTCTTTCAAGAAGTATAGTATATATATAGTATACCTTGTGTTAAAAAGTATTGAATACTGGGTGACGATATTGTATTCTGTTTACTTCATGACATTATGGAAGAACCGTACCGTATTCGTTTTTGGTCATTTTAGTCGACTGTATGCTGTATGTGTACATAACATAATACACAAAATATAGCATAGAAGCAACAATAACTTACTTTTTCTCAAACTTGCAATGAAATATGTATTGGCATTACGTACGTTAAATTAAACCAGGAAGTACCATCTCGCTGGCTCGATGATTGAACTTGATTTGCAAAGGCATTTCATAACTATTTTGTAGGCCTAAGACCGGAAGGAACCTGCTTTAAAAAGTTAAATACCGGAAGTAACTTGTAAAGTGACCGAACATCTTGGTATTTCACCGTAAAAAAAAGAACTAATGTCAATGTCACCGGGTAAAAGATTATCTCAAATAGTTAAAAAAAAAAATGACGTAAAAGTTGTTTTTTTTATTATTTTGTAGATTCGTTCCGTTCTTTGACTTATTTGTTTGTGTACTCTGAAAATCACTTTCGATTTTTTTTATTTCATTGCAAGTTTGAGCAATATACAAAAGCACTCTACAAATTTCGGCGAGAATCAAGGTTACAGGCCGCGATATCTCCCATCTCGCCAGATATCTCTATCTGGCCTTAGTTCCTTTGGCCAGATATATCTACTTGGCTCGTAACCTTTCGTTTCCCGTCCTCTATAGTAATGTACTATTCACTTTTATGGTTATTTTTCATTATAATTATAACATTTGAAAATTTAAGAATTTAAAATGAACTGAAGACAAACTGGTCATTTGTCGGTCAGAAAAACAAGAGCTGTCCACTCCGTGATCAAAAATTAACAGCTTGTATAAACTTATGCTACGATTTTATTACACAGGATTGAATCTAGTTTAACCTCTAATTATTTTATCCCAAAATTAGTACACAAACTCCGTAACTTTTGTAGATCCGCCGAAAAAACGATAACCTAAATCGAACAATGACAGTCTACAATTCTTCTTGCAACGAACAATTATTTTCTATGATAACCTTCGGACAATTTAACAAATCTCAATACAAACAAATAAACTATATGAGTATTTTACTTCCCAGACAAGCGCATGGATCATTTTTTCTTAGTTTATTGAGGCTGACTTTTGGATCTTAGCCAACCCTATATGATCCTAGAGAAAAAATAGAACTACTTACATAAAGAGGCCTGCCTTTTCTCACAGTATAATAAATACTACGTTCCAGCTATGTTAAATGGCTGCCTGTTTCACAATCCGGATGACTTTTATGCAATTATACGCAACAGATCGGCGTCACTTATGAGGAGGCTAAGTGGCAGTACCAATAGCATCCTGAAAACGTTGGCAGGTAAGATAGATGCACCATTGATCAAACACTGGAACGATCTGCATGTGGCAGCAACAGATGTTGAGAAATGGTGTATCTAGACGACCTGATATTGTACTTTTGTTTGTGTGTTATTGTATTTTTATTTTATTTAAAAAAAATGTCACTTATCTTAAAGTAGTAATTCTAAGTATAAGTATTTATTAATGTTTTAACAACCTATGAATCTTTGTTATGAGATTTGAATTAAATAATTTTGAATTGGATTTTTGAATTTTGACAATCCTCGGATAAATATATACGCCAGACAAAATCATCACTATCCTTTTCCCCAGGCATATAAAAGAAAGGACAGGTAACATTTATCTGACAGATATACTTTATTGGGGGAAGCTAAAACAGGCCCTTAAAAAAAAATTTTAGTACAGATGGTGCCTTTTTAGGCTCTAGTGCAATGACATTAAATAATAAATGGACGCACAGAGCCAAACAAAAAAACCAAGAAAAGTGGCACTAAAAGTCATTTCTATCATGTTTTAGATGAAGCTAATAACGCTCACTTAGGTACAATAAACTATAATAAAAAAACTCAAAGAATAAAAAACTTTGTGAAGTGAGCAATAAGTGTCAAATTTGCGAACAACACCGCAAAATAGTAGAAACTTTTTATGTTTAAGGAATAATGATGCTATACCGTAAGGTGACCAAATGTCAACTGTCAGAACTGAATAGCGGAGCAAAAGGACCGCAATATTTACTTCTGCAGCCCATTTTTTGGGGCCATTTTTTTGAGCTGTTTGGGGATCCACTTATATATTCTAAATCAATGTTCTAGTGCGAGAAGTGTGTCATTGTAGAGAAGTGGCCATCTGCACTAAAAAACGTCGTACGAGACCTCGTGTCGATTTAAAACACTCCCTATCGGTCGTGTTTTAAAACATCGCCACTCGTTTCGAATTTCATGTTTTTCGCACTGGTGTCGTAATGTACTATTCTGACAGAGGGATGTTACGAAAGCTTTGAGTTTTTTTGCGTCAGCACTTCCAATTTGAAAAGCATGTAGAGTTGTTAAAGAGAATATTCGTCAGCTGAAGAGCAAATCGCTAACGCTCAATCGTGAACGAAAAGCAACTAACTGTGAGTTTGTCGCACTAATAAATTTAGTTAGTTAGGTCTCAAATACATATACAGTGTGTAAATCTAATACGGGCAATCAATTAAACCAGGCATGGGATGCATTAGTGTAATCGTGGATTACAAGGTTTTTTTAAAGTTACTCTTAATTTAGACCCCACAGAATTTTTTTAAGTATATCGGAGTAGCAATGTGGGTACGAACATTTGTCATTGTTAATATGGCAGTTATGTCATCTGCTTTTGAAATTAGCTGTCAACGAGTGCTTAACTCGCGTATGTTGCTCTACATTGCGCGCCGAATTATAATGTATGGAAAATTTTGTTGCTCTAATTTTAAGTAAAAGTTATTTGAATGTACTTATTATGTCGTAAACTAACACCCGTTAAGAGCTTCGCCCGTATTAGACTTACACCCTGTAGATAGTACATAAAATAACTCGAGTTACCATGGGTTGGCCTTTACAAATGTGGCTGCTTTGTGCTCAAACATTGAATAAACTAGCAAATTTCCGCCAAAACAAATCCTGGGTAAATTGTTGCTTATCACAGGAACAGAAAATAAACCTTGCAATTAGTGTATTAACGAAGTGGCCCTTCCCCCGCCAGTATCGAGCAACGTAAATATCCTAGCGAGCTACCACGAGTACCGCAGACCCTACATCAGCAGAACCAAGCAGGGATTGCACAACCGGTTTTATTGAATACCCCTATTAGAACTGTCAAACGATTACCGCTAAAAAAACAATACCTGTATTCAAATTAGAGGTAATGCTGTCATTCCGCTTTTGTCTTATTCACTATATATTCACTATTAACGATATTAAATACATACCTCTATTGAATACCGGTATTCCTGACTTTTGTTTGATAGATAAAATGTCAAGTACTCAGTACACACTATGATTAAATAGTTTTTTCTCAAACATGCTGGAAAAAGGCCGCATTTTATTCATAAATTGAAGACGAAACTTACTTCATTTTGTTTTTTCAAAAATAAAAGTTAAAGCTCTGGTCATTTTCTCCTAAGATTAAAATAAATGTATGAGAATCCATTTTATTCCGCTGCATTAAACTTTTAAAATGCTCAAAAGCTCAAAAGCTCCAAGCAATAAACACAATGAGCCAAACAAAACTAATCATTTAAAATGGCTCTACATCTTTTCATACAATAAACAAACGCCCTAGACTATAAACAAACGCCCTAGAGTATGCACTATCACTAAATAAATATAAGCGCATTTACTTCCTATCGAATATTTTTTTGTGAAACATAAAATAACAATAGAAAAACTTCGTTTCATACAGAAATCACGCCAAAATCCACAATACTTTTTATAAATTTTACGTACGTATGTGGATGTAACAAAATGTTGGTACAGCGGCCCTACCGCGAACTTCGAAATCCGCAAATTTCTGTCTCTGTCAGCACTCTAAAGACGCCTTCATTGGAGTAGGCCAGATAGGTACATGTAATGTCAAAATGCTATGCGCGTTTTTACTTGACAGATGACAGAATTATTTGATAGCCCCCCTAATTAAAATAATTAATTATTGAAAATTTGTCATTGAATTTTTTACTTACTCTTACACTTACTATACACGGCAGGAAATAAAGTACCAATATCATTTATAAAGGGGATTGGGTATTTTTGTATGGACTAGTGGCGTCTTTTCTTTTTTCAGCGGCCATCGTTTATGTTACTACTATTTTGTAGTGCTACCTAAGACTAGCTTATTTACAAAATAAGTTTTGCCGTAAGTAATATCGGAGCCAAGATATGGGCCTTCAAACAATGTTATTGGACCAGTGAATATACCTAACTAAGACAGGTTTAGGAGAAGCTTAGATGACTACAGGCTTATTTAACTCGATAATACTACTAACAAAGATACAAGGATATTGCCCTTAAAGTATTAATAGTTAATTTAACCGACTTAAAAAAAGAAGATCATAGATATACATGAAAATACAACTGTATTTTCTTATGCGATTTCTATGCTGTCTGTTTAGTGAACATTAAAAATGTTGCAAAATGGTTTCAATAGACGGTTCACCCTCTGACTACACCATAAGGAAACACAGGTGTGATGCACAAATGCAAAATGTTTTGACATATTTCCAAGTACTACCTAATTAGATTAGTTTTTAGATTGGAATTGTTACTAATGCTTTCTTATGTATACAACACAACATATGTGACATTATTTGGGATAAGGGGCCTTATTGTTGATGGCTCTTACGTCCGGTGACGTCGTATTTGTATACAAACATGGCTCATAACGCCGTAAGCACCAATGACAATAACGTCCCTTTTCCCAGATAACGTCATTAGTAATTTTTAGTATTACGTTGAATTACTTTTTTACACATTTTCTGGCTCGTCGTAAACTTCATTGTCAATATTATCTTGACGAATCACTCTCTTTAAAAACTGTGCCGGGGGATCAAGATGTTATTGATACCTACCCCATCCCAAGAACCATATAATTGACATTACATGTGAGCAATAGCCTAAGGTCCTCTTCCCAACAACACATGAACAAATGTCTTAATCTTGCCTCTGGGCCTTGTAATCCACCATCTACAGCAACATAAACAAAATACTGTCTTCTGTTGGAGTGCCGCGATTTTTTTTTTTTTTTTTTTTTATACATCGTCGGTGGCAAACAAGCATACGGCCCGCCTGATGGAAAGCAGTCACCGTAGCCTATGGGCGCCTGCAACCTCAGGGTGTCACATGCGCGTTGCCGACCCAATAAAAATAACGTTGGCACAACAAAGTGGCTCCACTCCACCTGATCGTAAGTGAAAAGTAGAGCCCAAATCGCGGCGGCAACGAACAGGAGACAATCAGTAACCTGTTAGTTGCCACCGCCTTGCTGGCCCGCTAGATGCTGGTAAATACACCGGCTGACCCCGAAACACGGCAAACACGAAGGTAAGTCATTTCACGGGCGTTTACACCGAATGTACGGTGGTAGCCAACCAGGCGGGTACTAGTAAAAATACCCTACCACCGGCTGAGAAGCTGGCTAGTCACTATTTCCCTTAGTCGACTCCTACGACACCCACGGGAAGAGAGGGGCGGTGATTTTTGTATTCTTACTCCGTCACCGCACGGATAGATTGTATTCTGCCTCTTAAAAGCCACGGATCGATGCGATCGGGATTTTAGTCGCAGAAATCTTGCGAATTGGGTTCTTTGTATTACGTAGGATGCGTTTTTGATGTGCTCACCATAATAGCTTGGAGCTTACTCGATTTGATATGTGCCCAGTGCGTAAATTATTAGATCATCTGCCGTTAATAGTGGAATATCGTCTATTCCCAGAACTTCAGCATTTCATCATTTGGAAGGTAGCTCTTCTTTGGTTAAGGTTCTTTTGCAAAACATATTCACTTATTATTGACTACGCTCTTCTCTATTAATTACGTTCAATAGAACGTTCATCGACATCCGTCATAAAATCGCCGTGTTAAAGAAAAAAGGAACTATCTCTAAATAATGATTGACCGAAAAAGAACCTTATGTCCAAGGTTACCTTATGAGTTAAGGTTAGGTTTTACGTGGCATACTCAATAGTAGTTTTAAGTTCTAACTCATTCCGATGCATTTCAAAAATAAATGTGAGTCTTTACTATAAAACTTTAAAGTATGATATCTCGGCTCCGATATAATTTAGCTATATGCACTCCATAATAAAATAAGTTTATTTTGAATTGGTCTTTTCAAATTTACCACTTTCATGAGTGGCCGCCAAAATTTAAAAACGACGCCAACTTTACCCACCCCTTTGTAAGTGGTCAGTCACTAAAGTTGATAACAACCTCTTTTAAGTCAATCAAAAATACAAAACGGCAAATATGGGTAAAAAGCCGCAAGCAAATATTAATGACACTTCTATGACGTCACACGTAAAGTGAAAGAGACAAAAGTATGATTTGACAGTACGGTACTCTTTTCGATGATTGTCAAAATATACGGAAAAAGTTTTGTGTAGATATTTGTTGAGTTTGTTGTTTCAGTTTGGTTTGTTATATAATTTTGAAAAATATTAGTAGAGATGTTTATGACTTTTCAGTTGCTTACATATTTATGTGAGACATGCTCAGATAAATATGACAGGTAGGTAATATGTATTTGTGATTGGTAAATCTGTTCAAATGCATATGTATCTTTCTATGATTATTTATATTTGAATCCTTGGATTAGCTCATATATTTATGAACTCGATGTACATACCGCAACGCCATCGAAGTTTTATCAAGTTGGGTAAATTTGTCTGCTACTAGAACCAGAAAAACACTTCGCATGTGTGAGTTGGATGCTGAGCAAATCGTATGAAAACTCTGAATTAGGTATTAAAAATATATTCCTCCTGCCGCCCAGAGGCCTATTAAAAGTTCTCCTTAAACAAAACAAATTCTATTCTATTTCCTACATTATTAATTCAAAATTCTCAGGCAAATTTTATGATCTGGGCGGCAGGAGGTTATAGGAAAAATACAAGGCTCATGTAATCTTAATAATAAACTAGATTAAAGGATCGTTTGCCAAAACGTGTATAACTAAAGGAAAACATATGCATTAGCATAGTGTAAATCGAAAAGAATATGTCACTGATTATGATATAACAGTCCGTAAGATCTTTATTCTTCGTTTATAAGAATGAGACTCGAATAAAGGCGATAACACTCGAAAACTTGCTGTCCTGTTTTCTCATCATAAACGATTTACACTTACCTGCAAAAAGCTAAGGAAACCCTCTTTGTTTTAAGTAACTTAAACCTTAACTTAATGGAATTAAGTTTCTGTCGGGTTATGATTATATTCAGGTTGGCCTTTTTGTCATAATAATCTTAAGAGAATATCAACATATTAGAACAACTTCTTGGCCTGACAGAACTGACATTGACAGTTACTACCGGTAATCGTGTTTAGGGGTAAATCTCATTATACAGGTATTGCTGTCAAATAGCTAAACCTCTAATATATTTGAATACCAATATTGATCATACCACTATTTTGACATTAACCGATATACGTAGCGAAATTCGCTATTACAGGTAATACCTTATTTAAAACCTGTATTCAGATTACCGGTTGCGATCCCTGGAACCAAGTACTTCTTAAAATTCCCGCAAATAAACAACTGACTATTAGATGACAAAAAATAAGTATTAATTTGTTAGATCTCCAATAATGGTTTTAAGATACATATAGATGGTATATAAAATTGGCCTTTATAAATGTGGCTGCTTTGTGCTCAAACATTGAATAAACTAGCAAATTTTCGCCAAAACAAATCCTAGGTAAATTCTTGCTTATCACAGGAACAGAAAATAAACCCTGCAATTAGTGTATTAACGAAGTGGCCCTTCCCCCGCCAGTATCCAGCAACGTAAATATCCTAGCGAGCTACCACGAGTACCGCAGACCCTACATCAGCGGAACCAAGTCCTTCTTAAAATTCCCTCCACGATCTCTTTCACACGCTCTCGGTTGTAATTCTACAGAATCAAATTAACGTGTCAGTTGGCTCGTTTTTCTTCGGAAACTTGTGTTTTAGCTCTCAGATAACTTTGTTAATTAAATTTTGTATTTTTTCTCTTCTTAACAAAATGCTCAATCGGGTAAGTTGGAATGAGCTTTCTTGGGAAATGTAAAGATTCTCGAAGCTAGACAGCGGAGAATAGGAGACTCTTGTTTTGGAATGGTTTCCCAGTTATTCTAATTCATAGTAATATTGGTATTATTAGTACATTGCGCTTATGTGCCTCATTTCGTGACACCAAATTTGAGTGAGGGCCATTTAGCGCAATCTGTTTTATATAATATAATATTATACTTATTGCTATTTATAGTTATTCTAAGTTTTGCACTGTGCTAATAAAGCAAATTTTCTTCTAATGATAGTCCACTGCTGGAGGTAGGCCTCTCCTATTAACAATGCGTATAGACGCATTAGGAGGTAAATGCCCATAATCGCCACGCTGTGCAAGCGGATTGGCGATCGCAGTAATGCGTCCACTATAATGACGCTGCTCCCCATCATCAATCTTTTATCAAATAATGGTCTGTGACACTTCAATCCCTTAGTCGACTATTACGACACCCGCAGAAGGAGTTGGGGTGGTGACAAATGTATTCTTACTGCCGTCACCACACGGCCAATGTTTAATATGCGGACACCAAATTTTAAATATGTAATCAGATATTTTAGTCGGTCCTGCCTGCCTCACCTGCCCTGAATTAAATATGTTTGTCAGATAATTGTGCTATCCTTTTCTTTTACATGCCTGGGATGAAGAATAGTGTCATTTTATCTTGGGGATATATTTATCAGGGGACTGTGGTGTTAATATGCTTCAATATCGCACACACGACGACTTTCAGAGAAGTAAGTACTTTATTTCGGAAAATACACAATTCTAAGTAATTTCCAGGCTGTGCAATTGCGAATCAGTTTTTACTATTCATTCCTGGACCAAAGCACTAAAATCCACCAATCACCGTCATAAACCGCGCCTCAAGTAGCCCGCCGTAAAATCTACTAAAATTGCCACGCCGAAGCACCGGTATCTGGTAATGCCGTTACAGCGAGGCTGTTAGTTCCCGAAATAGAGTCGGAGCCGAGGAAGGGTTAATAAGAGGGGTGTCGTTAATTTCACTCAGCTCTTCGCGATGTCGCGTCGAGTTTCAGCAGCCTTACAGAATTACCCTGCGGTGAACAAAAGAGCAAACTACTTAACCTAATTAACGGAAAAAATCTCTAGTCGAGCACGAAAATGTATTTGTATTTCTTTCCCTTTGGCTAATAACTTGATTGGTTGATTATCAATTAGCTGGCTTAAGGTGTCAGGTTAAAGGACTGTTATTTTGTAAATTATGATTAAAAGGCCTGTTTTCGGAGTCGGATGTATTTGATTACCTAAAATTACGTCTTTTTCCGATTTTGTAATGGGATAAATATAGGCGAGATATTATTGAACTTATTTATATTTAGATATAAGAAGGAAACGTCGGTTACTTACACAAAACAACAACTCCGCTGACGGATAGACGAGGCATAGGTACAGAAGATACTAGGTATCTTATAACTTATTAGAAGGAATTCCGTTAGATACATTCACAAATGACTTTGTTTAAATAATAATTAATAAAATATCATAATACCGCCGTCCAATGTCGTTTGAATATTTTAGTTTTTCATTAAAATACTGAGAGTATTGACATGACATATATAACTGCACTGTAAAAGCCAGTTTTTACTTAGTGAGCTTTGTTAACTTCATACAATTATAAATATAATATAGTATTATGTATGAACTTAGAATGGCACCAATGAACTAGAAAAGTAGCTACACACTCTTGATTTATTTTTTGTAAACAGTTTGTAAACAGGCCGCTACCCAAGTAACATCTTAAACAAGTTTGAGTTACTGTTTCACAAACCTCGGATAAATATATCCGTGAGATAAAATGTTACGTTACTACGTTTATTCTCAGGCATAGAAAAGAAAAGGTCCTTTTATTTTATGTGCCTAGAGAGTCTTTCATTTTATCTCACAGATATATTTTATTCGGGGATTGTAAAACAAGCCTTACTTAAGTGAATATTTCTTAAAGAGTTTGTACAATTGGATCACATCTTCGATATTGATAACAATAGGTAGGCTTGGTAGAGACAATTATTCTGATGAATCTTGGTCAGCATTATTGACTCTACCGGCCTACCATTTTTATCAATATCGAAGACGTGATCCAAATGTTTTGTACACTTGGATTTGCACAAGTGTCAGGTATTTCCCTAAATACTTTACAAACATTTGGTATAAATGTTAAGATATTTATATTATTTGAAGCATAAACAAATGAACAAATGGTGGTCAGGTACGTCGTAAGTCTAGATTCATACTTACTACATACAAATAAAATTGTTATATTCCACCAACACATAATTGAAAGTTAATTCGAAATCGTGCGTAACGCGAAACAAAGGGGAAAACAGAAAAAAGGCAAACAATAAAAGCAAGTCTGCGGTCCAAATCAAAGCAATGATCGTTACGCAAACATTTATCGATGTTATAGAATTTTTAAAACAACAGACACATTTGATTACTTCGATAACACGATAGCCCTCTTTCTTTTACAATATAAAAGTTCAACTCTATTTCCAATGCAATAAGGTTACTTTTTAACGGTTTCTTGCTACAGAAGATAGGAGATTTAGTAAGTTGATGATAGGGGGTTTTTGATGTTAAATTTGTCGATTTGCGATACGATTGGAGTTTGACTTTCATTTGACGTTTGCATGGTTTGTTCGAATTAATTAAGCCGCGGATCCAGTTGACTGTCAATTGGCAACACGCGGTTGCAGCGTAACAATACATTTGTAACGTTTGTTACACTCGGTGTATGATATGTCTGACACCAATAAAGTCATTTATATATGTATATAAGGTCCTAATTTATTAGATGCAGATATTTTTACAGCTGATAGTACTCGGTCTCTGGAGTATACTAAACCGTGAAACATTATAGTTTTTACGATGTTTTTTGGAGAAAACAGAAAAACAAATTTGCTACGTAAAAACACCCTGTGTATGTGATTATTAAATGAAAACAGTGTTATTGTGACATGTGATAATGTACAAGATTTTTTTTTTAAGATATTATAATTATTTTTTTTTGTTAGGAAAAATGAAATCAAAAAAGGTTTTTAATTTACATTTAAAGTTAATTATTTTAATGTAAAATATCATGTGTTAAAATATCTGCAACTAATAAATTAGGACCGTGGCCGTGTTGACGGCAGTAAGAATACATTTGTCACCACCCCAACTCCTCTTGCTGGTGTCGTAAGAGTCGACTAAGGGATTGAAGTGTCACTGATAATTATTTGATAAAAGATTGATGATGGGCAGCAGCGTCATCATGGTGGACACATTACTGCGATCGCCAATCCGCTTGCCCAACGTGGCGATTATGGGCATTTACCTCCAAACGCGTCTATACGCAAAGTTAATAGAAGAGGCCTACGTCCAGCTGTGGACTATCATAGGCTGATGATGATGATGATGATGATGTGGCAACAATGAAGCAAAAGATACAGAAGGCGAACCCAGGCACTGGTCGGGATATGACGCCAGGATGATTATGGTGCTGAATAGGTATGTAATGTGACAGGTACCTACCTACTCGAGTTCGTTATACGAACGAAACGAAAACTGTTTCAAAGAAATACCGGCCTCTTCATGTCCCGTAATCTTGGGACAACCGGTATACGCAGTGGACGGTGGTAAAATACTAATTTTCATACAATTTATAAATACAGGAGCATCTACTTACTGTTGAACTAGGACACTAGTTTAAAACTGTATAATTAAAAGATATTGGATTACTTCCTTAATTACAATAGTCATTATACTCCTTATCTTTTATTTTTATTATTATTTATAGAATTATGTATGTATTTGTATATGTAGTGTATGTTTTTTTTTTCTGTATATTTGTAGTTTATGTAATTTATTTGGTAGGTTATGTTATTGCTATATTTTTGCACTGCCCTATAGTCATATTCTTTCGCCATAATCCGCTATCTTAAGGTTGTCTGGAAGAGATCGCTCTTCAGCGATAAGTCCGCCTGTTGTCACCTACTTGCATCTACTGTTTATCTGTGTTTCTGTTTAAGTTTTCATTGTAGTGCACAATAAAGCATATTTATTATTATTATTCCCTTTATTTTAATATTCTCTTAGGCTAGGTTGATATAATATGGTTATAAAAGTAAAATACAATACAACATACAAAAACAATATAAAATATAAACACATTATAAAAACCTAACCTAGGGTGCCGCCGGCAACGGGGCGGGCCCAAGCTGCCGGTGGTTAAGGTCGCAAAGAGAGGAACCGACGGACTATCCGCGCCGTGTCCAGGATTACCGCCTTCTGCATCTGACCCTTGATCCAGCCATCTAGCGAGAGACTCTTAAGATGTTGGTCGAGACTCTTCGCTATTATTATTATTACAATAGATAATTTACCAAAAACTATAAAAAACTTTTTCATCACAAAAAATCTTTGTTCATCTTGCTGTCTAAGCGCGCCATTGCTTGCATGCATAGCGGGAGTATTAGAAAAGTGAAATTCCCTAGGGAGTAATAGACCTGTCAGTACGTCATTTAATACACACTATTGTGTCTTAAAACTTATTTTTTTGTCGACAAGTGTTATAAAAAACATTGTATGCATCACGGTCGGTAAGCGGAATACTAACTCGAGTCATTAAAAGCCCTCCGCCTTCGGCGTCTGGCACTCTCGTTAGTAATTTCGTACTTACCTCCCTTGATGCACAATTTACTAATGGTCATGAAAAAGTAACATTGCCTTTTGGTACCTACTTAATACCGTCACGTCAGTCCTAACGTGTAATTTCAGACTTCTAGTGTTATTTCTAAATTCACTTTAAAAACACTCTCACTAATCCTTTACTTTCTTTAAAATCGCCCGTCACAATACCTTAATATTCAAAATTACAAAGAAACAGTGTTTTATTACTTGTAATTCCTTTATCATCCCTATTTCTGACAATGCCCGTAACAAAAATAAAGTGATTCTTTCCCAATGTATTTACCAATAAAGATAAACAGAAAGAATGCAATACCATGATTATTTAATCCCTAAAGACATGCGTCTGCCACCCCCTCTACTAGACTATAAAAATAAATTACAATGTTAAATTCTCCAACCCCATATCGCTGGGGATGCGATTCGTTCCGGCATGTCGTAGCTTTTTATTTACGGTGATATACACAGTAATCAATTAATTCCATAATTTTTTGCTTATTCCCATCTTGAGAAATATAAACGAAGTGATGAATTAAATTATTGTGGGATTTAAGGACGCATAAACGTCTCCTAACTTAACAAGCCGCTAAGTATTGTTTGTCCCTTTCGCTGTTATTGACATATTGGTAAGAACGAAAACGACAAACAATATTTCGAGTCTTGCTAACTTACGTTAATGAGACGTTTATGAATAAAGGGGGTTACAGATTTTTTTACCACGTGGTAATACCATAGACATATTAATTTATAGACCGAGTCTATTATTATCTGTGGGTGACGCCGGCAATGCCTGTCAACGATCTTTGTTTTGGGTATACTAGTGCACCTAAACCGCAAATAGTAAAAGTGATTAAAATAAAGCTTTTCATGTATATTTCTGTTCGATAAGTGCACGGAATGTGATAAAAGTGATGACTTGTGTGGTTCCAGGGTGTAAAAACCGCCAAGGTTACCTGAATGAACAAAATAAAGACATTACGTTTCACCGGTAATTTAGTTTTGACTTGAATTCTAAGATTTCGAACCTTATTAAGGTAACTGAAAATCTTATTCAATATTTGTTGCCGGATACATGTGTGTAGTTTTGTGAATTAACCATTCGTATTTGCATTCGTAATGTAATTATAAATAGTGGGATTCAAATATTTGTATCGCATAGTGTTGTACTTAAGAGACATATATTGATAGCCAACTCAGAAAATGAATCGATGTTTTTAATTTCCAACAGGTTTCCACAGGACACTGAACAAAGGCAAATGAAAATAAAATGGGTCAAAAATATCAAAATGGCAGGCGACTATTAGTGCCCTAAAAAGTATTCAAAAATATGCTCCGCACATTTTTAACCCCTCGTATGCGGCCTGTCAAGTTAGGTTACTGAAAAAGTGACCTTGACACTTAAAACAATAAATTGAAATTCCCACGCACGGATCCGTGTCTAAGCATACGAGGGGTTAAGCTGTTGTTTCAGGCAAGGGTACGCGCATAAGTGATTACATTCTGACGTAGTACCCACCATATTTGGTAATCATCCAATGTCATTTCAACCAGAAAGTAAATTAAGTTTAGTTTAATAATGACACTCATGTGATACTTGTGTAGAGTGATTAATTATAAAGAAGCGAATTATAATCATACGAAAATTGTTAGGTATGCTTTAAGGAATGATAAGTTCCATAAAACATGTTATAATGAGGGTTTTCTGAAATGCCGTTCACCTGGGCGGCAGCACTGAGGCGTCAGGTCCAGAAACCTGTCTAAATTCTCAGAGCGCCTATAGTTTCGTGTTTAAATGATTTGTACGACAAAATAAAATTATGTAAAAAAACAAAATGACCTTCTAGTTAGTTTTTCTTTGAGGCTAGATAATTGTGTTTCTTACCTTACCGCTAAGTGGCGCCAACTAGTGGCATACGTTTTAGACAGAACACTTCTTATAACATTTGACATTTTAATTAAAGAAAATATTTCATTAATTTTGTGATTTTATTTTTATCCTATAATGTAGATTTAGAAATCATGACATATTAAGGATCGCAGTAGATCGTGATTCTGAGTAGGAAATAAGGTTTATTCCTACTGTATTCGCTACCTAATTTGGTAAAAATATTATTATTGCCGATAAAAGCATACGATGAAGACTGGACAACACTAAGAGTAATGACATTTTTAACCGACTTCAAAAAGGAGGAGGTTAACAATTCGTCGAAATCTTTTTTTTTTTTTATGTATGTTCCCCGATTACTCGAAGACGCGTGGACCGATTTGAAAAATTATTTTTTTGTTTGAAAGGGTATACCTTCTAGTTGGTCCCATTGTCACCGAATCCTGATCTGATGATGGGATCCTGGAGAAATCGAGGGAACTCTTCAAATGTTGTAGGCACACATGATATTTTTCATTTCTTTTCGAAGACTAATCAAGTATTTGCGTCTAGTCATGAACATTTTAAGTTGGTGATCTGATGATGGAAGGTACAACTCCTTAGCAATTAGGAGTTGGGGGATAATTCTTTAAGCATAACATATTTCATGTATTTTGGAAGCTATTCGCGTATTTGCGTTTAGGTGGTCACCCTTTCATGTCGGTGAGCTGATGATGGAAGGTACAACTCCTTAGAGATTAGGAGTTGGGGGATAATTCTTTAAATATAACATAGTTCATATATTTTGGAAGCTATTTGAGTATTTGCCTTTCGGTGGTCATAGTCTCATGTTGGTGAGCTGATGACGAAAGGTATAACTCCTTAACGATTAAGTAATTCTTTGAATGTAACAACTGTCATACATTTTCGAGATCTATTCAAGTTTTTGCTTAGTAGTTATGACATGTTGGTTAGCGGTTAGTGATTCTTTAAATAATATAGGCATGCTAAGGCTTGGAAGCTATTTGAATATTTGCCTTTAGGTGGTCATCCTTTCATATTGGTGAGCTGATGATGAAAGGTACAACTCCTTAGAGATTAGGAGTTGGGGGACAATTCTTTAAATATAACATATTTCATGTATTTTGGAAGCTATACGAGTATTTGCGTTTAGGTGGTCATCCTTTCATGTCGGTGAGCTGATGATGGAAGGTACAACTCCTTAGAGATTAGGAGTTGGGGGATAATTCTTTAAATATAACATAGTTCATATATTTTGGAAGCTATTTGAGTATTTGCCTTTAGGTGGTCATAGTCTCATATTGGTGAGCTGATGACGAAAGGTATAACTCCTTAACGATTAAGTAATTCTTTGAATGTAACAACTGTCATACATTTTCGAGATCTATTCAAGTTTTTGCTTAGTAGTTATGACATGTTGGTTAGCGGTTAGTGATTCTTTAAATAATATAGGCATGCTAAGGCTGTTACCTATAATCTTTGAAATTATTCATACCTACTGATGATACACTGTATATCTCCTCGATAATGGGATAATTCTTTGAATATTTAAGTTATCCAGTTCAGGTTTTCTGGCCTATTACAGTGCAGTGCATACTAAATAACGATTTTACACTACTAAAAAGCGTAAAATAAAATATTTTAAAATAAAAATAAAACCGCCTTCAAAAATTCGCCCGAACTAAAAAGTAAAAAATAATTTTATTTCCTACTTCTTAGGATTTCCTACCCAAACCTTTAAACCTAGGTATCCTACAGGTATCCTACAGATTTCTTAGAAGTCGGTGCCAAGCCAAATATGTTCACTTCGCGAGTATATGACCGTATTTGATAGATTTTTGTCTATAGTAAAGTCATAGAACTTACTGTCACACCGGTTATGCTTTAATCAAAATGACTGAGGTAGATCATTCTGTTGATAACAACATAATCGGACTGACAGTAAGTTACAAAGCTCTATCTAATACGAGTATATACCTATGAACGTATTTGGCTTGGCACCGACTTCTAAGAAATCTGTAGGATACCTGTAGGATACCTAGGTTTAAAGGTTTGGGTAGGAAATCCTAAGAAGTAGGAAATAAAATTATTTTTTACTTTTTAGTTCGGGCGAATTTTTGAAGGCGGTTTTATTTTTATTTTAAAATATTTTATATCTAGTCAGGTTGGTAGCATTGTTCAAGAAAATGGAGTCATTGATAGAATTCACGGCCAAGTAGAGCTACCTTATTTGTCTCTTTTTCCTTATGGAATACATCTTGAGATGGTAAAGGATGATAATAGTTTGTTCAGGTATGTCTTAATACACGGAATCTTCCCTATATTTTATCTGTGGGTAATACTTACACTGCCGTCAACGCGCGCTAAGCCTGAATCTTCCTACGCAGATACGAAGCGAAGAATACGATGCATACTATGCTAGCGCATCACAGATTTAGCTGAACTTGATTACTTTACATATACCTAACAGCTGTTGACCGAGTGTCAAATACACCACAGGCAAGCACGCGAGAAACCTCCACGGAATTCAGGTTCCGCCACCTACGAGCGGCGGCGTCGAATATCATGTCCTTAACAACTAACACAAGCTGAACATCGCCAGCCTACTAGACCTGTGACGTCACATCTCGTGTACCCTAGCATACTCCATTGCTAAGATAATCGAGGGGCAGGGAAGCTCACGTCTCGCTAGACATGTCAGGTGTAAATGTAGTGTTGAATTTCAAGAATAATTCCACTTGTGACACCACTTCAAACCCATTTGGCAGTAACGGCTGTACTTATGTGGAGAATGCAGAACATTACACTTTTCGTTTGTAGCTAAGATCATTTGTAGTTTTGTAATTCCAATGTGGGGTTGTTTTTATACGAAGTCTACAGTTCACTGTTTTACATAATACCTAGACAACATTGTAATAAACATTACCCAGCCCTTATAGATTTATTCCACAGTGAATAATGTCACAAGAGTATTATAAACTTCTAACTTACAAGTCTTTATATGTGGATACCTACCTAGTACAGTCGCCATCAGATATATCAGAGCGGCTAGGGTGCTCAAATATATCTGAGGCCTCTATTGCCGTGGCATTAGAACGCATGTGCATGGTATTTTTGACCACCGTGGCAGCTCTGCATATATCTGATGGCGACTGTTCCTCAAATGAGATGCTCTTAAAAATATGTGGGCATGTTGAAGAAATTACCACTTCGTTCTGAATGCTCACATTACTTCACTCTTTTCCAAACGTAGCTTCTCGTATTGTAAAATAAAAAGCATTTAATGCGAGATAATCTTCTCGATTCAGCAGACTCCGAGATTGTGCTCGAACTAATCAGTTTCACAAACAAAAGGAAAACTAAATCAAAATCGCCACAAGCAGACATGATCCTCGATCCGTGTCGGGGTCAGCAATAAAATATCAAATTCACAATATAATAGCCTACAACTCAAGATGGCCCAATCCAAGTAATCATAAAATAAAAGGTGTACCGTGCCTTTCTACAGATTGTCGATGTTAGCTTCAAATACGAAAGAAAGATCTATTAGATATTTTTCAGGAAAAACACAATGCGGGTAAATTAAAACTCAGCAACTCGGTCTTGTATACCGTATCTTGTCGACAAAACATCATTTTCAGTCCGCAATATGCTAACTCACGCGTAGGAACAGACAGAGGCTGAGTAATGACTGTAAGGAAAACAGCTTCCATCGACAAAGGGCCCATTATGTCAAAAACAAACCCGGCCTCCCGTAGCCAATTCCCTCCATGTTTGCTGAGGGCTGCTCTCTTATAAATATGCAAATGTTATTCTGCGTTTAGCGCGCCACTGCAATAATATTTATATTGAAACTGGCGCCTGCCCGCCGCCCTTGAACTCTCACTATTATTATACTGATCAAACAACCCTTTCACATTCGATTTCAGCGAGTTTAGATTGACGCCGTTATCAGTGTTCAACACCCTTTAAGACTAATAGGACGCTCCGCCAATATTGCGTCTATTACCCGGCGTGCCCCGATGAATGACCCAAAAGTATTAAATAGGTAAACCGACCGAGGCATAAATCCTCATCAAACATTGAATCCCTGAGCGAACAAAATTCCAAAGCGTATAAAGCTGCGGATTCCCGCAAAACTTTTTGTGCACACCAAGCTCTGATATTATAAGGATCGTTTTACAAAAGGACAAGTAATAAACCTGTCCGCGAACGTCCGCATTCTCTTATAAAAGATACAGTCGGCATCGCGCCGGAATGGTACGATGTCACATCCACTTTCCCTAATAAAGGAGGAGCCGTAAAAAACCACTACAATCATCATAACTCGGCCTGCGACTCTCGCCCTGGACACGACTATTTCCTTTAAAAATTAATGCAACTATCCGGATACTTGTTCAAAAGGATGTTTGTCGGGAATAAATATTTTATCTTCAGCGGACATGGTTGGGTGATTCCTAAATATTTTTAGCTTGAATAATTTATGGGTAGTTTTATCTAGTTTGGCACTAGATTGGAAGGGAAAATTCAAACTTGCTTCCAAGAATTGGCAAACAATTTTCGAACGGCCAAGCTGCCAGAATTTATTGCATGGAAATCATAAAGCGGGACATCAAAATCAAAACACAAGGACTAAAGCGTTTCCCGTCCAATTTAATTAAAATCCTAGTCAGGCGATTTTTATGTGCATACAGCATAAAATGAGTTCTTCTCAGCAGTGGGTGAAAAAGGGCGTCCGTGTGTTCTGATTAGACTCGGTGCGGTGTCCACGGTTGCGTAGACGATTTCAAAATCGATTAACTAAAGGAAACAGGAGACTTTAAAAATGTTAAATTCTATACATAGATTTTTCCCCTCTGATTATTAAAGACGTACAATGTGTATTCTACTTAGTGCGTAATAACTGTAATAAGCAAGATATCCAGGGTGTGACACATGACACATGACCTATTTCTACGTCAGACGTATTCAACAGCCAACAATCCATATTTCCATAACATAGATGTATTTACCTGTTTGTTGTAGAGTTCTATTAACAACACCGATGCAATATCTACAAATGTGTACAGTCAAGGGCATAAATATGTATACACTTTTTTATCTTATGCCGTGAAAATAAGGTGCAAAAGTGTATACATATTTTTACCCTCGACTGTACCTACTCATTATTATATTCTACATTTCGGGTCAATGAGCATCGATATAAAAAAAACATAAAACAACATGTTTAAATTTCAGACCATAATAAATATAATATAAAGCATGGTCATGTTCCAAATAGAATATAGTAATCTTTATTGCACACCTTAAATAATATCAAAAGACAATGGCTTATCCGTACACAGGTATAGGCATGCGACGGGCGGTCCGATCTCGAAAAAGCATTATTTTTGAGGCAAACTTGAGATAATCCACTAAAATAGTGAAACAGTAGGGTAACTTATTGAAACCACCATTTATAACTTTTTCACGAATTCCTAAATCTTTATTACTTTATATTATTATGCAACAATAAGATAAATTAAAAAATAGAACATTTTCTGTGAAAGTTTTACAAGAGACTGATTTTTGTACAGGGCCAAGTAAAAATTTCAAGCAATTTGTCCCTGATTAATTTTCTCGATTTCTATTGCCCAGAACTTTGGAAATACTTAATATATCAATAGTAATTATTTACTTTTTTTTCGTACAGTCGCCATCAGACATATCGTAGCGTCCGGAGTGCTCAAAAATATCTGAACACGCCTCCATAGTTATGGCAACAAAGAACAAAATAAGACTGTACAAAAATAGTTATTTGTTATACAAGGGTGCAAAGTTGTATTTTACCCGCGAGTATGAAATTGAAACACGAGCAAGCGAAAGGATTCTATAGTTGCACCACGAGCGAAGCGAGTGGTTCTAAAATAGAATCCTGAGCAGCGAGTGTTTTAACATACGAGAAGTAAAATACATTTGCACCCGTGTGTAACACAAAACTTTTCCCCTCACTATAGCGAGGAAACTCAAAAAAGGTAATTATTTGTTCACATTACAATCATCATCGGGTTAGTGATAATAATTTTCCAAATGCATCATGTATTTAATGCAAGATTTTGTCGCAGTAAACTTAGCACGAAAAAGTAAACGCAGCACGATTTTAACACATTCCTGTAGTTGCACACCAACGCCAATGCATCATTAAATCATTCTCATTCATTATTTTTACAAAATTATAACAGAACACCCTGAAAGTTGTTTAGTTTACTATTTTTATGCGTGTTCGAGTCTGTAAATAAAGATTATAACCTATAATATTCTTTGACAATGTTGACGTTGACATTTTCTGCGTTTTGTGATTGCATCTAGTCATCTTATCATCATTCACTAAAACAATTGTTACTTATGGAATTTTAGGATTTATATGTTAAAATCATCATATTATATAAAAATTTGTATTTTACACTAAATTCTCAAACAAATTATTTAATTATCATTAATATGGAACAATTTCCATGAGAATTTTACGTTTTGTTATTCCAAAACAAAGGTCATTACTTTGCCACACAAGTGAATAATATGCGTTTTTACACGTTCGTATTAAAGGATAAACGAGCACTTTACGAGCTAGTGAGGGGAAAAAAATATTGATAAGCGTGTGCCTATAGGTACTAAGCGGGTTACCTACACTTTACGCCATTATGACTTAAGTTTACGATTCTGAACTTGTGCTTCGGCACACGCCCTGAAATATTCACATAAATTGTAGTCACATAGGTTGTTGCAGAGAGTATAATTTATATGACCATATAGTTTGTATTTGTATGAATAACTTGCGGAACACGATGGACGCCATCGTGATTTTTGTTTTGATTTAGCCCTTTAACTATGTAGGCACAATTTTCTGCAATCGACCCATTTACTAACTATCGGGCGTATCTTTGATTAACCTTTTGGATGCCAACGACTGATATTCTTTATATTAGCACCGCAGATTCAACACCAAAGACTAATTTATAAGTCGCGGTCCACCCACAGAGAAAGGCCAAGTAGACGTACATGCACGTGCTTACTTGCGTAGGTTAAGTTCAAATTAAGTTTTAACACTTGGGTGATGTCGTGTCCCAGGGACAGCTTTGTACCTTTATGACGTGGCGTCCCAAATTTTAAATTACAGTAACTCATATTATTGATGATTTGGTCAAAAAATCAATTCTAAATAGTGTTATATTGCTTTTGTTTTCATCATGTATGAGAGTCTGTTTCAATTGGACGTAGTTTAACCCATTCAATGCCGAAGACGCGAATTCGCGTCCTATGTATGCGTAAACGTGATGCCGAGGACGCAAATTCGCGTCCTCGAGTTATTTCTTTATTTTTGCTAGAAATCAACTGTACTTAAAAGCTGATACCAAAATGTTATTTTATTTATGGAGGATAATATTATACCGTCGCTGGTTTCTGGATTCAATGCATTTGTAATTTTCATAATTCTTACCTCGGATGCCGAAGACGCGAATTCGCGTCCTGTGTATGCTTAAACAAGATGCCGAGGACGCGAATTAGCGTCCTTCAAGTGTGAAATAACCTAATGCCGCAGACGCGAATTCGCGTCCTTGAAGTGTGATAATATAACCTAATGCCGCGGACGCGAATTCGCGTCCATTGAAATGTTAACGTGATGCCGTGGACGCGAATTCGCGTCGTCGCGTAGAAGGCGGCGGCGCTGCGTGATAATTAAAAATATGGGGCGTCAGCAATGAATGGGTTAAAAGCTGATACCAAAATGTTATTTTATTTATGGAGGATAATATTATACCGTCGCTGGTTTCTGGATTCAATGCATTTGTAATTTTCATAATTCTTATCTCGGATGCCGAAGACGCGAATTCGCGTCCTGTGTATGCGTAAACAAGATGCCGAGGACGCGAATTAGCGTCCTTCAAGTGTGAAATAACGTAATGCCGCAGACGCGAATTCGCGTCCTTGAAGTGTGATAATATAACCTAATGCCGCGGACGCGAATTCACGTCCATTGAAATGTTAACGTGATGCCGTGGACGCGAATTCGCGTCGTCGCGTAGAAGGCGGCGGCGCTGCGTGATAATTAAAAATATGGGGCGTCAGCAATGAATGGGTTAAGAGGAAGGGAGCGCAAGAAACGCCAACAAGTAATTATACGAATTGAAAAAAATATACCTCATTTGAATGAATACCTACTAGCCAGGGTCCGCTGGATACAACTATTTCAAACTGCATTATCATTGACCTCACCTTAGCGACACGACACCTTTAGGGACCCAAAGGGTAAATTTCTATTAAAATTCTGCAAATAGCAAAAAGAGCGCCGACTGTCCCTTGTCTGTTTCTTGTTTAAGGAGGAATGTAATACTAGCCGGGTTATTTACGTTATTTAGTCTAATGTGCATCGCAAGTTTAGAGCGAAATGTGAAAAAAAAATCGACCACTTTTTAAATACACAACCTAAGACCGAGTTTGCTAAGACCGAGTAGCCGAGCAGTGCAGGCATCAGCCGCGAAAGCTAAGCACGTGGATTCGATTCCCACCTCAGACGTTGGTGATCTTGGTCGTTTTTTCTTTGGTATATGACATCCAATATTTATAAATTACACAACCTACTTATTTTTATTTAGTTTTCACTTAGTTACCACAACTCAATGACCCAACCTAGCGAAATCTAATGAAAAGGTACTTTTAAGTTATTTTTAACATGCATGTATTTTGAAGATTAACATTATATTTTCGAAATGAAAATTGTGTCTATTTTGCGAAGAACTTGTCAGAATTTTCCAATGTTCATATAAAACCTACTTTTACAATAAGGTTCAAGACACTCGTGACGGTTGCATAACTTGTTGTTTTACATTCAACACAATCACAGCCTCGTTAACTAGGTACCTACAAAGTAAAACAACAGTCTTTTATTACAAAGGACAAAGAAGGAAAAATTTGGATTTTTTAAAGAAACAAAGCGTTGAGTGACCCGGGGGTGTTCAACACAGCTTACAAAAGCAGAAGATAGACTGACTGAGCATGAAATCCGGCGCAGGTACAGTTTTTTTTAATTACTCAAATAATAAACAATCCTTGGTCCATGCTTAGTATCGTAAACCAAAAAGCTCATATCATTCACGGATGTGTTTGTCCTAAGAGTAGATAAACTTTTTTTATAGAAATACCCATCACGTAGAAAGCTCCACTTCAGGTGGGCATTTCTCCGAGCGTTTCAACCGCCGTGACTTCGGTGGCAGCCTTATCACACGGAATTCCGTGAGAGATGTAAGACCTTTTGGTTATATAGGTAGAGTTGTCAACTACGTCTACCAATATAGTCACGGCGGTTGAAACGCTCGGAGAAATCCCCAGGAATAATACCCACGAATTTTGATAAGTTATGTGCGAATACTTGACGTCACATTTTTACAATACATCAGGCTGCAAAGTAGTGTGTAGCCAAGATGCCAATCGCTAACGCTCAAGTCGCTAAAGAAACGCAACCGTCTTCGTCGCACTAATAAGAGTCACAGAGAGAGCAAACACTTCTGAGCGTTACCGATTGGCAACTTGACTACGTAGTCACCAGGCTTAGCCAAGATGCCATTCTGCAATCGTATACGATAAGCGATAAGTAATAAATGTACGAGAATGACAGATTCGAACAAGAAGTCACGTGACCATTTCCATACAGTATTATGGTCACGTGACATATCGCTTATCGTACCTACAAGATTGTAAAATAGAATCTTGGCTAGGTCTGCAGGACAAATTTGTCTTCTGTGGATTTTTAGGAAGCTATATAACAGCAGACTCGTGTAAGAGTTCAAGAATCATAATTATAAAAAATAAAGCAACCTTATAAATAACTTACAATAATCCGTCGACATTCTATGGCATCTTGCCTACGTATAGTCACGTGGGGTAAACGTACGTGGGTAAGAATACGCAATCCCATACATTTCAGTCTGAAATACATGTGATTGCGTAGGTACACTTACCCACTGCATACTTCCACCTCACATGACTCTACCGAGACCCTATATCAACACTCTAATATGTCCGACGTTGAGATTTGAGATAAATATGTGTTGCTGTTACTGGTGTGGATAGACTACGGTTACCGCTAGGTGCGGTGTACATCCACCATCAGATATATCGTAGCGCCAGGAGTGGTCAAAAATATCTGAACACACCTCTATCGTTATGGCAATAAAGGCGTGTTCCGATCTTTTTGATCGCTCCGGACGCTACGATATATCTGATGGCGACTGTACTATTAAACACAATCACTTAATGATAGTAATTATTTTAACCGGCGAGGGCATTCTTTGTGTAATTATTTATCACAAATGTTTGTTCCTTGGTCGTGGCTGTCTATGTATTTAAGTATCTATATGTATCTATCTATTACATATATCGTCGCCTGGTACCCACATCACAAGCCTTAATTGAGCTTACCGTGGGGCTAGGTCGATTTGTGTAAGATGTCCCAAGATATTTATTATTATTATTATTTTCTTTCTTTAAAATTCTCAACATTCCAAAAGGAATATTGGTGTAATGATATGCACGGGCCAGAGCCAAGTGCATGTCATATTTATTCATTAGCATTAGGCCGTGTTCGGCATAGTTTCAGTATTATCCCTATAGGGGTAATGTTTGTTAATTTTGTATGAATTAACCGACTTCAAATAATGAGGAGGTTTACAATTCGACGAAATATTTTTTTTTATGTATGTTCCCCGATTACTCGAAGACGCGTAACAAAATATTATTGCTAGGTACCCTACTGATCTCACAGAAATCGGCGCCAAGCCATAGAATAACAAAAACATATATTATCTATATATATAAACGGCAATGTCCTGACTGACTGACTTAAATCAACGCACAGCCCAAACCGCTGGTCCTAGAGAGTTCAATTCAAACTTGGCATGTACATTCTTTATAATGTTTAGAGGCGCACTAAGAACGGATTTTTGAAAATTCATCCCGTAAAGGGGTTAAATGGGGGGTTAAAGTTTGTATGGGGAAATAAGATTAGTTGGGCTATTTTATTCGAAACTTCACAGGAATGTTTTTAATAATAAATAAGTAAACACATGTTTCAGGTTTTTTGAAAATTCATCCCTTAAAGGGGTTAAATGGAGGGTTAAAGTTTGTATGGGGAAATAAGATTAGTGGGGCTATTTTATTCGAAACTTCACAGGAATGTTTTTAATAATAAATAAGTAAACACATGTTTCAGGTTTTTTGAAAATTCATCCCTTAAAGGGGTTAAATGGAGGGTTAAAGTTTGTATGGGGAAATAAGATTAGTTGGGCTATTTTATTCGAAACTTCACAGGAATGTTTTTAATAATAAATAAGTAATTACGTGTTTCAGGTTTTTTTTAAATTCATCCCTTAAAGGGGTTAAATGGAGGGTTACAGTTTGTATGGGGAAATAAGATTGGTTGGGCTATTTTATTCGAAACTTCACATGAATGTTTTTAACAATAAATAAGTAAACACGTATTTCAGGTTTTTTGTAAATTCATCCCTTAAAGGGGTTAAATGGAGGGTTAAAGTTTGTATGGGGAAATAAGATTAGTTGGGCTATTTTATTCGAAACTTCACATGAATGTTTTTAACAATAAATAAGTAAACACGTATTTCAGGTTTTTTGAAAATTCATCCCTTAAAGGGGTTAAATGGAGGGTTACAGTTTGTATGGGGAAATAAGATTGGTTGGGCTATTTTATTCGAAACTTCACATGAATGTTTTTAACAATAAATAAGTAAACACGTATTTCAGGTTTTTTGAAAATTCATCCCTTAAAGGGGTTAAATGGAGGGTTAAAGTTTGTATGGGGAAATAAGATTAGTTGGGCTATTTTATTCGAAACTTCACATGAATGTTTTTAACAATAAATAAGTAAACACGTATTTCAGGTTTTTGAAAATTCATCCCTTAAAGGGGTTAAATGGAGGGTTAAAGTTTGTATGGGGAAATAAGATTAGTTGGGCTATTTTATTCGAAACCTCACATGAATGTTTTTAACAATAAATAAGTAAACACGTATTTCAGGTTTTTTGAAAATTCATCCCTTAAAGGGGTTAAATGGAGGGTTAAAGTTTGTATGGGGAAATAAGATTAGTTGGGCTATTTTATTCGAAACTTCACATGAATGTTTTTAACAATAAATAAGTAAACACGTATTTCAGGTTTTTGAAAATTCATCCCTTAAAGGGGTTAAATGGAGGGTTAAAGTTTGTATGGGGAAATAAGATTAGTTGGGCTATTTTATTCGAAACCTCACATGAATGTTTTTAACAATAAATAAGTAAACACATGTTTCAGGTTTTTTGAAAATTCATTTCCTATTGGGGTTAAATGGAAGGTTAAAGTTTGTATGAAGGAACCAGATTCGTTGGGCTATTTAATTCAAAACTTCATAGAAGTGTTCTTGCCAATGAAGATGTAGGTACTTATCTACATACCATGTTATATTCGAGTAACATAGGTACGATGAATACGTAGATACTTTTAATATTAAATTTTGGTAAGTATTGCAGTTTGCTACATAAAAGGTCATTGTGAGGTTTTATTTTTTTAGTCTAGACAAAACCATATTTATTTGTTTATTCTTTAAAAATATCTACAATTTCGCATGGCGACATACTCGCGAGTATGATTCAAAGCGAACGAATTTCAAATGTTTGTTTGACAGCTCGCGGACAGTATATGTATAAGCAGCGCGGGCACACGGGCCGCCTCACTGTAAATTCAGCTTTCTAATTCGTGTAGTTTATTTGCAATTAAGTATTTAATTATGTCATAATAATATGCTGTTCAATGAAACAGATTTCAAACAGAATGTAATAACTACTTAGGTTTAGGAAAGGTTAGAACTGCGACCCCACACAGAAACGAACGGCTATCAAAGTAGGTTTTGGGTTAGATTAGAAATGCGACTCCACATAGAAACGAACGACTATCAAAGGAGGTTCAGGTTAGGTTTGAATAGTAACCCCACACAGCAACGAACGGCTTTGAAAGTAGGTTTATGTTAGGTTTGAACTCCAACCCCACACAGAAACTAACGGCTATTAAAGTAGGTTTAGGTTAGGTTAGAACTGCGACCCCACACATAAGCAAACGGCTATCAAAGTAGGTTTAGTTTAGGTTAGAACTGCGACCCTACACAAAAGCAAACGGCTATCAAAGTAGGTTTACGTTTGGTTAGAACTGCGACCAGTGCGACCCCACATAGAAACGAACGGCTATTAAAATATGTTTAAGTTAGGTTACAACTGTGACCCCACACATAAGCGAACAGCTATCAAAGTAGGTTCAGGGTTTGTTTAGAACTGCAGAATAAATATTAATAAATTTAAACCAAACTAAAATAAGAACCCGTAAAGGAAAACCTCAAGCACCATTCAAAATTCCCTGATTTAAATTTACTAAAAACTATTCTTCGACAGAATAACTTGTCGATGAAATGAAAATACTTGAACCGTTGTCTTTGGAACAACATTCGATTAAATGATTGTGAACAAGTCAAGGCGAAAGTAAAAAAAAATATCACAAATATTAAACTTATTTCGGCCACTTTTGAATCTCCTGAGAAAAAAAAAATAGGATTCATTATTTGCAGGAAACCGTGTAACCTGCATAATATATAACTACATACAATCGAAATGGTAACCTCCTTCTTTTTTGAAGTCGGTTGAAAACATTTTTTTCATAGAAGTCCAAAATCTACGCGTGCGAAGCCGCGGGCAAAAGCTAGTAACGTATATACTTCATAATAATTTGAAGGGACCCCTAAAATGTGTGTGATGTATTTGGCTTGGCACCGACTTCAATAATATTTTGTTTCAATTAATAGGGTAAAAGGTTTATAGGTTTTGGTAGGAAATCCTAAGTGGTAGGAGCCAAAATTATATTGCACTTTTTAGTTCCAGCGTATTTTTGAAGGTTTTATTTTTATTTTTAAAACATTTTGCCGTTAAAGATATCGGACCAACTCTCACACTTGACAAATCTTCACATCACCAGTGACAGTGAGCTTTTTCACCACCGCTGCTATTGAAAATTTAATCCGGTGCACAATTTTGGAAAAATCCAAAGCAGGAATATAAACCCGTCTCTAGATTAAACGTAACGAAATTTGTTAAAGCCTGAAAGCTCAAACTGACCCCCAACAGGTAACTTGTAGACTGGCGACAGCGGAATACCGGAAACGCGGTGCTCAGACGAGAACGAGTAAGTCAGGGCTTTGTTTTTTGAAATATCAAATTGTTAACTCACGGGTTACTCACGTAATTTAATTTAAGTCGATAATTGCTCGATATGTTTCGATCCGTTTACACACAAGTCCACGTCGTACACGTCGGGCTTTGATCGCGAGTACTTCATGATCCTACTGTAAATTGATAGAAACATCTCGGGCAATTATCTACTTAAACTACGTGAGTAACCCGTTTGCTAAATATTTAAATATACTTAAATACCTACCAAAATATTTCTTTTTTTCATTACAGTAAATTTCCACAACATTGGATATCGCGCCACCATGGGACCATGAGTATGGGCATTTTCACTTTTTGGGTCACCCAATTAGCGTGAAGTTATAAAACTTTAATTTCAGTCAGCTTTGTAAAGACAATTAAGCACCAAATTTCGATAAAAACTCGGTTTTGGTGTTAATTTCACAAATTGTAAGCCATATTATAAAATAAAAACGCCCATCAAGTTTAGATTTCTAAAGATATTGTACTTAATTGTCGTTACAAAGCTGAATGCAATTAAGGTTTTTTTTAATTTTACGCTAATTGGGTTTCCCTAAAAGTGAAAATGCCCGTATACTCAACCAATTGGGACCCTGATGACACTCAGGAACCTTGTCAAAGTAACGTTATAAATCAAATAAAAAAAATCTTACGTGTCGTTTAGACAAGATTCTAGAGTGGTATAAGGTTCCAATTGGTTAACTGTACATCTCGGCTATCTGCATCAAATCTCAGATTGTTAGGAATAAGATTCAGAAAGTCAGGCAAAGTTGGGCTTGGTAGGCAATGTTGTCGTAGTTGTTCGCTCATGTATTTTGGATTATTATGTACTCTACTGTGGTCTTCAAAATTCTATGGTTCTGCAATGCCAAGTTTATTCTTGCACGATAAAATGAAATAAATAAAAAGCATACTTACTGAATGAAACCTTCATATCTCGGAAAGCAATTATTTTTGGCCCCGTTAGGTACAACATCAACATCATCAGTCTATGTTAGTCTTCTGCTGGACGTAGGCCTCTCCTATTAACTATGCGTATTAGGAGGTAAATGCCCATAATCGCCACGCTGGGCAAGCGGATTGGCGATCGCAGTAATGTGTCCACTATGATGACGCTGCTGCCCATCATCAATCTTGTACAATGGTCAGTGACACTTAAATCCCTTAGTCGACTCTTACGACACCCGCAGGAGGAGTTGGGGTGGTGACAAATGTATTCTTACTGCCGTCACCACACGGCACCCCGTTAGGTAACTAAAAAGTAATGGACCATGAACGATGAACGTAAGGTACCACACCCAACCAGGAACAAGCCAGCTGTCATTTTGTGTGAATAGTGTGAAACGCATTTAGGTAGGGAGAGAATCAGAGAACTGATAAAATGAAAACACAAAAGCATGCAGTCTGCAGTCAGAAAGACAGAAAAACGAAGAGGATTGGGCATAATTATAATGAAATATGGTGCACATTAGCTTTAGTTCGCTTTCGCATGTAGAAGTTAAGTTCCTACCTTACTGAAGCTTGCGTCGACTGTGACGGAAGCTCGTCGCGAACCGTTTATAGAAACAATGACGCAACTTACTTCCGCCAGGGGGCACTCCCACCACCAGCACTCCAGTTCGCATACGACCTACTTATCCAGTTACCCTCATTATTGTAGATTAGTCTATCATGATATTCATGATTAAATGGCAACGTACATATAGCTAGAAGCGTAGAGGCTCTTTAGCCCTCGACAAACAATTGGTATGCAAGCCAAGCACAAGCGAGACTTGAAAGATGAGTAAAGAGGAAAGGAGTCAGTCTAAAAAAACATTTTGTGGCGAAGGCCATAAGCAAAACTGTTACTTCAATGCCGCTCCAGGAAGGAGTGATAACGCAAGGATACGGTCACCCACGATAGAAAGGGGTGCAACTTTCTATCAATGCAAATTTTTCGGAGGCCCTACGTACAAAGTATTAACTTACAATCATAGTCACGCTTGATGGTGGATTTTTCGCATAAGAATACTAGCAAAATTGAACAAAGAGAACGTTTACGTCTCAAATCTGCGAGAACCATTACAATGACGCCCTTAAATTATACCCCACCTAAAACCTCTCAGACCATCCACTTCACAAAAACTGCATTACAAATAAAAACCGCAAACCCTGACAGCGACAAAGTTCAGCTTTTACGTCAAATACGAACAAGAGAATAACCATTAAGTACTTTCAGTCGGTCGGGCTGCGTGCAATAAATGAATGAAAAACTCTTCTTCAACTTGCTAGATACAATTGATAAGTTGCCCGAAGCCAACTTTTTGCTTTCCAGTCCATTATTGACGGCCGGGCTTGGAGAAATCAGACAGTTCGATATGTATTTCTATCTGATTTGAGTCTGGAATAACTGGATTTCCCTTGGCTTAGACGCGTCGATTGAGAAATATTTATTTGTATTCAAAAGTAGTATCAGTATTTTTAAAGTGTATTTTTATAGAAGAAACCTACTTAAAAATCACAAGACTGGTTGTCTTATTAAATAATACTTATTGTGACACGTATGAATATTTACGCTTCGTTCTTCGTTATACAATGGCTACCAAAATTATTTTTTGGATTGCATTTTATTTTATTTTTTTCCATAGAATACAAATAAAAATTCGCTCTATTCACAAAGCAATAATTTGGGCGCAGAGGAGGAACCTAATTTACTCTGGATACAGAAATCCGTATAGCTAGATTGCTCCTTTCAACTGTATTATTCATCAACTACTCGGCTAATATACCAATCACACGCGCAGCAGAGCATGAAAGAACGCATATCATGCATTTGCCCATCAGCCGTGCAATTCCATCGCCGCGTATTAAATTTCTCCCTACCAAGACGCTGCATAAAGCAGACTAATGTTTTCAATTAAAAACGCGACTGACAAGTTTGCGGGTTTGTTGGTCAACTTTTATTAGTTCCCAGAGTAGATAACAGTAATCAAGTCTGCAATATATCGTGCACACCTAACTCCAGATAACTCTTAATTGTTTGATGTGAAGGCGCCCGGAGACGTGCGCTAGCAGTCTCGTTACATTTTATCTTGTTTTAGAACAAATTTTCAAGTTTTAATTCTTCTGAGGTAATGATCGAGTAACTCTGGTAACATTGTTGATACTACTCGTAAAGTTTTTCTGTCTGATTAAGAAAACGGGACGAAAAGTAAGAGTCTAGATGTTTCAGTACCTACTTAAGTATTGATTCATTACTATCTAATACTAGAATAATATACTTACTGCCCAAAAGCATATCCTAATGTAAGCTTATATCCATTAACAAATTTAATTCGTCCTAAACATATTTATATCCAACTTTCATTCAACATTTTCTTCCGCATAAAAAGAGCATGATCCTTTGCAAAAGCCATTACGATAATGGAAATATACTTTACCTGTATTAACGTACTCTGAGCAGCGGTCATATCTCGAAATTCTGACCCACTATAGGGCGCTCACTTCGCTGTCTGCTAAAAAACATAATGCAAATAACCGACCGCGTTCCATCTAACTAATAACGTGAAAGTTCCTAGCCGGAGAATACGCAATTAGGATAACAAAAGCGAGTACCACAAAACAAAAAATAGGTAGGTAAATATACGAAAATGGGTCATCGAGTGAAGTGCAATGCATGACCAGTGTACGTGGAGACTTTAGTATTCACGGCATGGTCCCATAAGGGTGGAGTAGAGGGAAGGTAGAGAGGCCAGGCATGCTGGCGGGTCCTAAGGGAGACGCGACACCGAGCGGGACTCCGCTACAATCGTGCTGCGATTGTTTTCTTTGTGTTGCTTTGACGGACGAGTGTCGGGCTTTCAACTGAAAATTCCAGCAGTAACATCCATAGCAAAAATGCCTTTTTGCACACGTATACGAACAGGCTACGTATTCAATTTATTAAATTCGGTTTACATAGCTTTCGCGATTCGTTAGCAAAAAGTTGTAGAAATGTATTATTAAAAACAGAGTTAAAAATATGCTACCCGTATTTCGTAGTATTTTATTAACTCGCTGACGGAAGCATACGTAGGCTTATCAATCTTTTTTTAGATTCTACAAGTACTCCCTCGTCAAAACTTGATTTTCTCTGAGGCGTCACACATTTTCAATGAAGATAAGATTTATACAGAGTCTCATTGACCACGAAGATTGTTTAAATTAAGCATATTAGGTAAAGTTCAATTAAATTCCAGAGTGGACGGGTTTTATTTTGGGTAGCTAACGGCTTTGTGATCTGAGTAAATAGTTGGGCAGTTTTACGGTACCTGCGTATAAATGTACTATTTTCGCTACGTACTGGGAAATAGCTGATACGACCTACGAAGTAGCCCAACGAACCAATGAACAGCATTGTAGTAATCATGCACGGTGTGGTTTTTAGCACTAGCGCGTTAGGGGCATGCCCGTAGCCGATCCCAGTTTTGAAAAGTGACTACAACCACAAGTACGTAGGATGCCCTGAAAATTTCGGGAATTTAATACTTAGGAACGTATATTTGACATGTGTTATACCTCTTTCTTACAAGCATAGTCTCATTATTCGAAAACACTGGCCACTTAGAAAAAAAACACAATGTCCGATTTTCAATTGTTTTTTAAAGTCGTTGAGTCGCTGGTGAAAATGGAGCTGTCCCGCGAAAGTTTTAGAGCAATGATTTATTATGACTTTAAAAGTGGATTAACACAACAACAATGTGGAGACCGATTAACTATTGCTTTTAGTAGTGAAGTACCTTCAAAGACGACCATATACAGGTGGTATTCGGAATTCCAACGTGGCCGTGTGTCTCTTGCGAATGACGTACGTGAGGGTCGACCGAAAACGGCCGTTACCGATCAAAACATCGATGTTGTTCGCCAACTGATAAAGGAAGATAGGCATGTTACATATCGGGAGATTCAGGAGACTTTAGGCATTGGAATGAGTCAGGTACAAGTTATTTTACAACAAGAGTTGGGCGTGCGGAAGTTATTTTCCCGGTGGATTCCTCACTTGTTATCTGACGACCAGAAAACGGTACGTGTCAATTGGTGCCGCAAAACTTTAAAAAGATTTAATGGAGGAAGCTCAAATGCCGTTTTTAGTATTGTGTCACGTGACGAATCATGGATTTACGCATATGAGCCTGAATCGAAAAACCAATCTCGAGTTTGGGTTTACGAAGACGAACCGAAGCCGACAAAAGTTGTTCGTTCTCGCAGCACGATCAAAAAAATGGTAGCCACGTTTGTCTCCAAATCGGGTCACGTGGCGACTATCGCTCTTGAAGATCGAAGAACTGTCAATGCCGATTGGTATATAGGCGTTTGTTTACCGATTGTTTTTGCTGAACTGCGAAAAACTAACCCTAACCGCCGTATTATACTATACACCATGATAATGCCAGCCCTCACACCGCTCAGAAAACAGACGACTATCTGAAGGGCGAAAACGTCGAATTACTGGACCATCCTCCGTACAGCCCCGACCTAAGTCCCAACGATTTTTTTACTTTCCCGAAAATAAAGAATCGGTTGCGTGGTCAGCGTTTTCAGACCGCGGAAGAAGCAGTCGACGCTTATAAAATGGCCATTTTGTCAACCCCCACTTCAGACTTCAATAACTGTTTTAAAAACTGGTTTCAGAGAATGAAAAAGTGTATTAAACACAAAGGAGAATACTTTGAAAAACAATAAAAGTACTTTTATTTCATTAAAATGCGTATTTTTTCCGATTCCCGAAACTTTCAGGGCAACCTACGTACCACAACTCAACTTTAATGACAGTTAATAATATAGGATTGGATGAATGATCCGCGCCGCCCCCGCGCGCCCGGCCGCTATCGCTGAGGGTGCAGCAGCTGCGGTCGCGCCACTACGTGCACTTCAGCTCGTTTGTGGTGCGCGGGCCGCGGCCGCTTCAAGACACTATCGCGAGTCCGGACTTCTGGCCGAAGGGCGTCGTGTTTCGGCGGTTTCGGGGCAACCTGCCAAACCCTACGGCGCCGGCGCCGGCTCAGACGACGCAACGGAGCCACGCAGTTGTGTCGCCTAAATCTAATTAATGTGTTTTTTTTTTCTATACATATTTTATATTGTATTTGTATTCTTTATTTTTTTTTTAATTGTATAATTTTAGTTTCATGACGCATTGGCGTTCTGCTGTAATGTCATGTAAACTTTTGTTTTAATAAATAAATAAATAAATGAATTTCCTTCCCGGGCGCTCTGGCTGTAGAATGAACTGCCGAGATTTTCTTGAAGAAGTATGGTAATGCACTAAATCGGGTTTCTTAAGGCCGGGTCCGCACTGGTCACGCGATGGTGACGCGACAGCGGTGTGACTAAATCAACGTTCTTCGAGTTATCTAAGCGTCCGCATTGGTTGAGCGACAGGCGACTAAAATTAGATTTTGTCGCTTTAATATTCAAACGTTCCGCAATGTACTAACGTGTCCGCATTGCATTTTTATGATAAATTACAAACGGCGATATTTTGATTTTTGTAAGGCGACGGAGATGCGATAGCGACGCGATGGCGATCAGCAATCAAACGTATCACACTTCATATAGGCGTCCGCATTGCAACGTCGCTTGAGCGACAGAGCGGGAGTTTTTGCGTGCTACAAGAGGTGACAGAAAGCCGACGCGATAAAATCAAAATAGTTTGAATGTGTCGCCTGATCGGGTTCTTCATGTCTAATATAAATATTAACAGCGAGGAATTTATTTCAAGTGTACAAGCTAGACAACCTATCTGAATGTCTATCCGAAATATAAGGATAGATTGTGCATTTCAAATTATGAGAGGAAATACAACTAATTTTCCCTGATTATAATTTTGGTATAAAGTGAATATAAAGGTATGGAAATTAACTGTATTTCCTTCCATAATTTGGAAGCGCACAGGATATCCTTATATTTCGGATGCTTAGACATCCAGATAGGTTGTCTAGCTTGTACACTAGAAATAAATTCCTCGATGTTAATATTATACCTACCCCTGAATATAAAGGTTACATTAAGCGGGTCAGAAAAATCCATGACTATCAAGTTTCTCCGCTGCACACTGTGTATAATGCAACTCGAAAAATAATATTGAAACTTCAGTAACGGGTAGTAAGTACGATCGATACTATTTATTAAGATACCGTCTTCGCGTCGCTGCCAAGGTACGGACACTATTTTGTTATCAGTCGCGACGACGAAATTGCGTCGCCTAGTCAATGCGGACAGCCAATTGGCGATGTATTCGCGATTCGCTTGTTTGTCGTTGCTGTTAATGCGGACACTAATAATTCGCGTCGCCGTCGCATCGCTGTCGCGTCGCCATCGCGTGACCAGTGCGGACCCGGCCTAAGAGTCAGAAACGCGAAAGGCCGCCTTTGAAGATACATGCTTCTAGATAAGAAGCTACGTTAGCTGCTTAACTACAAAAAATTGTCTTTTGAAAGAATCAGGTAAGTATTAATCAGCCTCACAGCTGGCATTAGGAGAATATCACAATACATACTCGTATTTTCCGTAGATTGCAAGCCAAGTTAGCAATTACAAAATACATAAATAAATATCTTGGGACATCTTATTTAGACAGATCTACCTAGTCCCACGGTAAGCTCAATTAGCCTCTCGTGTATCGCGAATATTTTTTTTTCAGACAAAAGGTGTGGTAATATTAGAACACATTGTGGTAACATTGTAATCAAAAAGA
The DNA here is from genome assembly GCA_025490895.1 of Thaumatotibia leucotreta. NCBI lineage: Eukaryota > Metazoa > Arthropoda > Insecta > Lepidoptera > Tortricidae > Thaumatotibia > Thaumatotibia leucotreta. Next base: position 23,557 of record JALPQI010005280.1, on the reverse strand, counting down.
AGTTTTATGACGAGTTTCGTCGAAAAACATATTTCGAAAAAAGGTACATTATCTCTGAAACCAAACTGAATCCAGGAAATTTTATATAACATTAAAGACTCTAAATATGGTCTCGAATTCAGCATTAAAATCTTTCGGAATGCTCGCGAGCACCGCGTATAATAGTTAGATCCATCATTTTTTTTTTATCAGCCTGGTTTAGTGTCCCACTGCTGGGCAAAGGCCTCCCCTCTTTTCCTCCATTCAGCCTAAAGATCCAGATTCAGATCCATAATAGATACCCTAAATACATAGACAGCCAAAACCATGGAACAAATATTTGTAATGCACAAATAATGCCCTCGCCGGAATTAGAATACGGAACCTCCAGCTTCGTAGGCAGGGTCACTACCAACTAGGCTACGGAGGCTGACAAAAATATGATATTTATTGATTAAAGTTAAAAAGGTTTTCCAACAGAATCCTAACACTTTCAATCCATTTCAAGCAATCATATCTGAGTCAACCTGTGTAGGAATCAATCTAGCAATTAAAAAAATACATCACTAAAAAAAATATGAAATTGTAAAAGCTTAAGAACCGGATTTAATATTTTAACAGTTTGTTTAATCTACTAAACAAAACTACACTACACGCAAGAACACAAAGCAAACAACTTAAAGATGAGCAATAAATTTATTAAATAAAATCACAACATGCAAAATTATACATTTTAGACAAAATACAACATAATATTAAGACAATAGTTTTTGGGACATTTTGAATTGGCATATTGTTGGTTTAATTTTTTCTTCTACTATTCTCCTCGTGATTATCTGTATTGTTAGCTCTTGTTTAATAAAGGCATATACTATGTACCAATTGTAACATTTTTGTAGGTTGTACTTGTAATATTCTCTTTACTACAAACAATGACATACTAAAACACATGTAACATGAAATACTTTATTGTTAATATAACGCAACCCTATGTACTTTAGACTAAAACTTAGCTGCTAAATGAACAGACATCCTACACTACTTCTCCAACTACAATGTATTATGGCACTGGTCTCACTGCAAGCTACTAAGCTATGAACTATCTGCTATAAACACGAACAAAAGATACACACTCATTGACAGATTTTTGTTTATTTATGTGGTTGCCACAAATTAATCTCTCATTCTGAAATGGCGATGGGCTGGCCACTTATCGCGCTACTGCGACAAGAGATGGACTAATGAAGTCACAAAATGGCATGGACCATCAGGGAAGAGACAAGTTCCACGAGTCACTGGGTCAACGACATAATCAAAGCAGCTGACAAGGAATGGATGGCCCTGGCGCATGACAGGAAACAGTGAACTGTTTTGGAGGAGGCCTTCACCCAAAGAGGGGTTCATTTCTAAGAGGAAAATAGACAAACATTTAATTAACTCATTGTACAAACAAACTCACTTAGTAAATGAATAAAAGTCTTATTTATTAATGAATAAAAGTCTTATTTATTTATTATTTATTTATTATTATGTGGTTGCCATCAGATATATCAAAAAGGCCATATCTAAACATGCACCCTCTGCCTGTGAGCACCCTGGTCACTCTGATAATATATCTGATGTTGACTGTACATAATAAATGTAGCTTTCTGTTTGTGTTCTGAACATACACATTTACTTCCTTATTCATAAACATCTGATAACTTAGCAAACCGATAAATATTCTTGTATAGTCAAATATAAATATTGATATGACCGAAAGGGACGCTTAGCAGCTTGCCAAGTTTGAAGACATTTTTTAATAAGGGGATTCAATGTTTGTATTTTTTTAGATAAAACAATGAGTTGACTGTGCCTATTGGCAAAGGCCTCCTTCATCACTTGCTAGTATTTCCTATCATTTGCCACTCTTTTCCAAAGTGGTCCTAAAGTTTGTTTTCACTTCTCTTCCCATCTTTTTGATTGCAGGACTCCAGTTCTTGACTCATTTCTTAGATGCCAAGTGATAAGTTTATGGTAGATAGGCATACATAATGAATTGTCTATGCTTACAACAACATGATAACAATTATGTTCAGTGTTTAACCCTTTACCTACGGGGCCATAATATTTGCCATTAAATTGTTTGACTTGACACCATTACATAAGTATGACTTTAATTTGACAGTGGTGGCAACTCTGGTTGACACCCGTAGGTAAAGGGTTAAAAAAGAGTTTTACGACATTGGAGTTTACAGGACTAAATTTTTTTTCAAAAGGCTAAATTCTTCAAGAATTAAATACCCAACTACTCAAGGCCAAATAAAGGAGTTGTGGGATGCAACACATATATGATATTGGATATAGCTAACATGTGTGTAATGAGTACTGGCTAAAAATACTTAAATTTTGTAATTTGACTTAAAACTGTGATATCATTTTAGCTGAACTTGAATGTAATTCAATTATTATTGAACATACATACTTATCTTTAGCTTATGTGTCTTACTGTTTCTAAATAATCAAATATCAATGCACTTATTACCTACCACTAGATAATAATCTTTTAAGCAAAAACTACAGCTACCAACTATGAATACGTACAATCCAGCTACTGCATGCATGTTTAGTAATCAACGAAATGAGTGATATTATCCTCACCAATTATTGACACGGATAAAATTCCAAATACACCTGAGTACTGAATATAAATTTCTAAGTTCTCTCACTAACATTCACTTCGTGTGTAACTCAATGTTTTGTCCCATCACATCATTACACTTCGAGTATGAAACTAAACTTTAAAACCATACAATTTAATGATTTGAACAATAGTATATTAACAATAATATATCAGTAAATATTTTGTTTTTGTTTAATGTTTATTAAAGGCAGACAAGAGGATGATAGCGTTTGACACTTTTAATTTTGACGTTCGATGCTATTTTTTCTTCTTTTTCGTCCTTGTGGACAGGCGAAAGCATTAAGCCATACTGCCTTTTCGTGTGATGCATCGTGATAGACTTTAACAATGATAGAAATTCAATAAAAGAATATAATACTCTAAATTAAATTCTCCAGCCACCTACGGCTATTGGCTTAAATCAGAATGCTGTGACAACTACATGGTATTGCGAACAGTGATAAGTATTTTTGACATTTTAGAGTTTGACCTTAGATTTGAATTAATCAATAACAATTTGTCCTATTGTTGATGTTGGTTTTTTGAAGTAGGTATCATTGTGTATTTATACATACGTATAAATAAACAATAATGAACATGTATTTATTACTACAGGGTAACAATATATTTTTTAAGACATACAGTCGAACCACTGCCTTTTTTGAAGTCGGTTGAAAAACATGTTTTTAAAAAGAGTAAATCAGAAAAATAACACTGGCAACATACTCTATGATTACCATCGCGGTTAATTCAAAAGTCTTTGCGTTAATGAAGTCACTTGACAAAATGACAGAGTGAAACACAAACCCAAAAAAATATAAAATATTTATTCGGCAAAATGAATAATATGACCAAAATTCAATACATTCCTAAAGCAATTTAAATTAACTGTGATATGCCGGGGCCGGATGTAAGAGCCAATGAAAATGTCCTCGGCGAAATGTCGACAGAGCCTACGGCTACCGTGCATAGTGCTGTAGGTGCTGTACCAGCAAAACCTGATAGAAAATTGACTGTGCTTGAAACCCATGGCTACATACTTGGTAGGACTATTGGCTCTGGTTCTTACGCTACCGTCAAGGTATATTAACTATATTTATTCACTTAGCCAAAACACCTCTATTACAAATTGAATACTAGTCTAACTATAAATATTTAAAGCTAAAGATTATTTTTGTTATGAGGTAGTGTGTTACAAATTACAAATGTTACAATGTACCTAAAGTTGAATTAAGTTTAGTATCAATTAAAGTTTATATTATTGTGATTAATACTTAGCTGATTGTGAAATGCTTACATTTTAAATAACAAATGTTTAACCAGGTAGCATCCAGCGACAGACACAACTGTCAAGTTGCAATAAAAATAATAAGCAAGTTCCAGGCACCGGGCGACTATCTCAAGAAGTTTCTACCTAGAGAAATAGAAGTTGTGAAAGGGCTCAAGCATGAAAACTTAATACGGTTCCTTCAGGCTATTGAAACAACACACAGGTCTCACAAATTCAGTTTAGAAAGAAAACCAAATATTTTTAAGCCACGTATAGTTTTCACATGTAGGTATACTTATTAAAAAGCCAATTGTGGCGCACCCTGCGGACGAATTTGAGCTGGGTAAGTCATTTGAAATGTTTGAATCATCCACACAGAGATCGGAATCGTGTGTAAGAATTGTATTGTATGCAAGGGTCTCCCCAAATCTATTGACGCTTTCGCATTTTTAAGGCAAATGGCGTCGTATCAACGTCGATTGGTGTCGTCCAAGTTGTTTCTTTTTCGCTCTTATTGTGTAATTAAAGGATATATTTTCTTCGGTTACCGCGATGATTCCTTATGAAATAAAACTTTAAAACGGATTAAGTCGCGTATATTAATTAAATGCCACTTCGAACACTTTACAGTAGCCTGCAGACCACGAGCCCTGTAGAGTGTTCGAAACGTCGGGATGAAGTTTTTTATTTAATACATGAGTTAATCCGTATCATAGTTTTATTTCATAGGAATAAAGATTTTCATAAATGGATGCATCGTCGGTCGTCAGGAGACCTTTACGCACCCGACTCGTGGCGTGGTTGTACAACAGTTGGAAAATGGGTAAATATAGGATATAGGATTTTCTAGAAGTATTGGTCTACTGACAAATTTAGTGTACCGTAGTACAACCAATTACCACGGCTAATAAACTAACTCTCTCGTAGTACAATCAGTTAGACGTAGCAGTCGGACCACGGGTCCGGAGCGGGATTGTGTGGTGTCGCCACCGCGGTTAAACTATGATAACATCTAAGGTATGCGACTAAAGAGCCAATCGCCATGGACGCGTGGCGAACACTGGCATATGTCTGTGTGAAGAATCGAGATGTAGTATCTAGATACGAGAGAACACTAACACTTCATATAATGACCTACCTGACATTAAACATTACTTTATATAGTTAGCGCAGTTTCACCAAACATGGCTACCTACATTTTGTCGATTTGTTCTTTTTTAAAAAACCTGCTTCATTTATACCTATTGATTAATACAATGCCATCAAAGTCTCGTCAACTGATGTGATCCAGATTGATCAAGCTTGATTGCATTTTATCGAGCGTTGATACTGTTCACAGGGTTTACATAGTAATGGAATATGCCGAAAATGGAAGCCTTCTGGATATCATCCGCAAGGATCAGCATATAGACGAGGTGCGTGGACGTCGCTGGTTCCGCCAGTTGGTTGAAGCTGTCGACTACTGCCACGAGCGCGGGGTCGTCCATAGGTGAGCTCTATAATCATCATCAGCCTATCGCAGTCCACTGCTGGACATAGGCCTCCCCAATTTCACGCCACCGTTCTCGATCTTCGGCTGCTCGCATCCAGCTCCTGCCAGCCATCCCGCGCAAATCGTCGCTCCACCTTGCCTGAGGGCGTCCTACACTACGCTTGCCGAGACGCGCTCCCGAGCTCTATAATGCCCGCCTTCTACTGCGACCGGAGCGCAATCATTAATGGCTCCATTTCACTTTCATCTCTGGCGAAGTGTTAGCATGCAGTCTATGGCTGCGAGTGCCACCAGCGGTGAAAATTACTAGACACACCTGTTTTAGATGGTCGGAAACCACGGGCCCTTTTCTCTAAAGCACTCAAGTAGAAATCTCTTTTTAACATCATTAGTTAGATAAGGACTTCCGCTTGTATTATAAGTTGATTGACCTTGCAACGCACATGACCTAACGATCTACAATCGGAAATGACGAAGGTGACCTTTGCGAAGAAGTTGCCCACTGTCCAAGAAATTTACTAAGACTGTGTTGGTCGGGAGCCGAACGTCTAGATGTGCATGAGAAGCATGATGTCAGATGGAGCATGCCGACGTGGCGTATGGTAGGCTTACCGCAAACATAACTCCTTCGTTGGAGGGACGGTATCGGATACGCGAGATTCACGAGATCTTCGATCGCAGTAGACCTTCTGAATTGGTTAGAATTTGTCATCCTTTCTTTATACGGGCTATATTCTTTTGCAGTATGCGTGTATGGTACTCAGTATAAATATCCTCATTACTTTCCATTTGACTAATGGATCGGCTGATAACTTTCGGTTGATCTTAGGAACTAGAGGGCTACCCCGAAGGACGATTGATGTGTCCATTACTTACCATACAAATATGAATTTCCATGTCCAATTAACAGAGAGGCGACACGTCCATCGTAGTTCACGGGAGGCCTTCTGTTACATTTTACAATTTCGCTGTTTGCCTCTCTAACGCACATAGGTATATACTGGCTAGAAAGAGAGGCAAACGGCAAAAGTGTAACTTTATAAAACGCGAGTAACGCGACACTGGCCGTACGTGATGTTCCTAGATGGGTGTTCACATTTCATTAATTTGCCGTTAATCGATTTCATATTTTCAGGGACATCAAATGCGAAAATCTGTTAATGGACCACGGCCTCAACATAAAATTGTCAGACTTTGGTTTTGCAAGGGGCCACATGAAACCTAAGAACGGGGTGTATGCCCTGAGCGAAACCTTTTGCGGCAGCTATGCATACGCCTCCCCTGAAATCTTGAAGGGGGTTCCTTACAAGCCACAGGACTCTGATATTTGGAGCATGGGAGTTGTACTTTATGCTATCGTGTATGGACGGCTACCATTCGATGACACCAACTATACGCAGTTATTAAAAGTAAGGATCTATTTAGGTAGATAAATTCTGACCCCATTATTTATAAACGTATCCTAACCTAGCAAACCAATAAGTATTGTTTGTCTCTTTTGGTCAATAAGACATATCAATGAGACCGAAAGGGACAAACAATACTTGCTAAGTTACATTAACCATTTGAGCACCAACATTGTTCCGAACAACTACAGTAACTGTTGCGTGCCTATAAAATGTTTGAAATTCTGTCTTTTTGCTGAGGGTGCAGTTTACAGTTCCTTTAAAAATACGTTGCAGTTGATTTATACATCGCCGTATAATATTACGGCCAACTTTTATCAAAGAATATCTGCTTTGATATGCAGCGGTTCAACAATTAGCCAGAATGTAATTGCGATGCGTTCTTAAATAAGTGTAGCCCAACGTTTGGCCAATATTTTATCACCTTCGCAGCAGGTTCAGAACAAGGTATCCTTTCCCCGGGAGCCTAGGGTATCCGCAGAATGCCGCAAGCTCATCACCAAGGTCCTCGCGCCTCTGAAGATGCGCGTGAAGATACCTCAGATCCTGGCCGACCCCTGGCTTAACCCCAACCAGCCGAGAGATGAGGACCCAGATGCTGCACAGGTTCGTGTTTAGGTACAGTCAGTTAATTGGAACCCTGAGCCACTCAGGAACTATGTCATGACCAGGGATTGGACACTCATGATGACGTTACAAATGAGATAGTTACAAATTTCTTTCTACGTCCTTATTTGTTATTTTGACATGGTTCTAGAGTGGACTAGAGTTCCGATTGGTCGAGTGTAACAACGGTTACGTAACGTACTGGCATTCGTCTTCGATTATTTTAGTAAACCTACAAATGTAGACCAAAAGCCCTACCGCGAATCCAAATTTGGATCTATTTAATTGCATAGTTAAATATCTTTTTCGTAGAAGCGTACCGGTACGCTTCTACGATAAAGATATTCTATTTTCGATCATAAGTCTCTGGCACAAAATGATGCCGTCGCTTAAGTGACAGAGATAGATGCTCAAAATGTTACGATTTTTAAGTGAGGTAGTCCGAAGTGGTAAGCAGATAAATGCATGGGCTAAACACAGGTGTATAGACGATGTATGTATATTGCATAATCCATAGCATTTGTACTACAAAGTACTACTATAAACTACTAGTACTAGTTTTTGAAAATGTTCAAGATCATAATTGCTGTCAAAATGAGCTCCAATACCTATCAATCATACTGGGTTAGTCGAAACAAAGATAAATTCGGATGTTTCCGTGAAAATACGATGGAGATTATGCACAACATTATGAACTACGGTTGTCCCTCCAATTACACCACAATAGTTGATAGTTGCTTCGAATTTGAGATTAGGATGGGTGGGCTTCTGCTACTATACTGAGGTTACAGTCTAGGTTTAGGCCACTTACCAAGGTTAAACATACAGAAATGTCAAAAATGTATGAATTTAACCCATTCATTGCTGACGCCCCATATTTTTAATTATCACGCAGCGCCGCCGCCTTCTACGCGACGACGCGAATTCGCGTCCACGGCATCACGTTAACATTTCAATGGACGCGAATTCGCGTCCGCGTCATTAGATTATATTATCACACTTCAAGGACGCGAATTCGCGTCTGCGGCATTAGGTTATTTCACACTTGAAGGACGCTAATTCGCGTCCTCGGCATCTTGTTTACGCATACACAGGACGCGAATTCGCGTCTTCGGCATCCGAGATAAGAATTATGAAAATTACAAATGCATTGAATCCAGAAACCAGCGACGGTATTATATTATCCTCCATAAATAAAATAACATTTTGGTATCAGCTTTTAAACATACAGAAATGTCAAAAATGTATGAATTTAACCAGTTAACCCTCGGTTAGTTGATTGAAGTGGACCTAATAGTAGTGAGTCTAGTACCTACCTAAGATCTGAAATCGAATTGGAGATCAAAAATGTAAACAAAGGGGATACCACCACAAAAAAATAATTGCGAGAGGTGGGTAATCTAAAGTCATTGAAATACTTTTAAAAAAATGCGCAGTGACAGTCACTGACGGAACGTATAGTTTTTAAATATTTTACAATATTTTTATATCATACATTATTTTTTTAATGATATATTTCTCTAGTTTTAATAAAATTTAGGGTGTTTAATTTATACTACTGGCAATGATAAGAAGTTTTAAACATTTGGTTCGCAGTTATAACAATGTACTGAAAAAAATCAAAACAAGATGGTGCTCCAACTGACTCTTTTATGAATTCATAAAAACACCTAAAATTTAACATTACAAATAACATGAATACAGATTTTAGTATTTTTACCTACAAATCAATCATTTTAATTTTTTAATAGAAATGGATTTGATTGTAACTATAGATGAAGACTGGAATTCGTTCCCCGACTTACCTAAAGATTAAAGTAACACGACATTGGTTTTCAAACATTGATTATGTTGATTATTACATCATTCTAGTAAATTTTCTATGTATTATTTTTGTAATCAGGAACCGTGGACACTCAGCCGTGTGTTTTTTATAGTCATGTCCAAAAATATATTAATGAATGTGATACTTGTGTATCGAACATACTTTGACTTTCGCGTATCTACATCTAAACATCAAGCATTGTCTTAGGTTTAGCACCTGTAAGGATAGTTTGTAAGTGTGCAAATAAATAAAATAAAGTAAATAACCCATCTCAAAATGCGACGTTAATTTATAAAGGTGTTAAAAAATAAAAAGTTTTATACCCCTGGAATGTCACTTTAACATTGACTTTATAATGTCATGTCATTGTCATAGATTGTTTACATTTTTGATCTCGAATTCCATTTCAGAGCTTAGGTACCTACGTAATGCGAGGTACTCAATATCTGATCAAATAATTAACGACTTATAAAATATAATTCTTTTCAGGAAAGTGCGTCGAACAGCAAAGAAATTAAGAACGTGAATATAGAAACTACTTTCGAGAGACCCATGGGAAGAAGTGAAATTATTTAAAATGTAATCTAATCCTCTGTTATTATCCACGATCAAAATACTACCTATGCTATTAAAAATAACATTACTACCATTACCGAACCAATACAGAACTCAAATGCCTAATATATTTTTTATTTATTCCGATACTTACACAAAAGGCGAAAAGTGTCGCTCAATCCAATACTGGGACTTCATTAACCTTTAATAAAATTTCTGAAACACTAATAATAATTCATTTTTATAAATAATGCAATAAGTGCGAAAAAAGCTCCAAATCAAAGTTGTTGCTATGATCATAGCTTGAAAATGTCTTTCGTAAGATTCTCCCTACTCTCCTAATACATAGGTAGGTATATTAGTGCCGTAAGAGTATCACGAACGCTTTTCTTTCGAACGGGTTAACCCCTCGTATGCGGCCTGTCAAGTTAGGTTACTGAAAAAGTGACCTTGACACTTAAAACAATAAATTGAAATTCCCACGCACGGATCCGTGCCTAAGCATACGAGGGGTTAAGACTATTGGACGTCGACAGATTAGGGCCGTTATAGATAGTACAAAAAAGTAAAAACTTCATTCAGGCAATTGATAACATTTAATTCAATAAATGGTCAGTAAATTACTACAATTAGATGACTAATAAAAATAATACCTAAGAAGCTAGAAGGGCATTTTCGCGAGAAGAGATCCAAAAACTTATTTTTCTGAAACAGGTAAATTTTTATGTTTTTCCTGCTCAGAATCACGAGCTCTTTCGATCCTACTAGAAGAAAAAAAGTGTCCCAACTTTTTGTTTCTATTACGTAACCGTTTTTCAAACACTTTGTACAGCGGTTACAAAGTGGAGAGCATGTAAAATGTATGAAAAATGTGCGACCATTTTTTTATTGTACTTTTTTTCTCCTAGATTGAAAGAACTCGTTATTCTGAGTAGGAAAAACATTAAATTTACCTACCTTAAAAAAAAATTTTTTTGGATCTCTTCTCGCGAAAATGCCCAGAAACAATCTTAAAGGTAGATAATGAGTATTGAGATAAATGAGATTAAACGTAATCAAATGAAAATATCATTAGGTAACTTTTATCCCTTCTTTGAAAACAAAATACCTACCAATGGGTAACTTGACACTTTCCGCGCTAACGACATCAAATATCTGCACCGCAGATCCAGGGCTCAAGGACCATTTAACAAGCCAGAGTCCTCAGAACAATATAATGACGTGGAGTGATTGACAGCTTTCGTATTTCGTAGAAAAAGTTAATAATTTAACTTTCCTATTGGATTTTTGCTTTCTGCTTATCCGTCAATGGAACAACTTCGAAGGTGCAACTCAAATCGTCGTTCAACAACCTAGCCTGTAGCTTTTTAGCCTTTTTTTTAGCCGCGTTGATGCATATAAAAGAGCAACCCAGAATAATAATGTAAATAATAGCGGCAATGAAACAGTTTGACGACACCTGTAAAGTCAATAGATTTTTAAAGGAATTATAAGTTATAAGTAGTATAACTACCTATCGTGAGACTCAAACATAACAAACTCAAACTTTAACATAAGATTAAATATTTCCTATTTTAACGAGTATTTCAATGAAATAAAACTATGAAAACGGATAAACTCGCGTATATTAACTAATTTTAACTTCATTCCGACGTTTCGAACACTTCACAGGGTTCGTGGTCCGCATACCACGAACCCTGTGAAGTGTTCGAAACGTCGGAATGTAGGTAAAGTGTTCGAAACTTATTAAAATTGTAAGTGTTCGAAACTTGTTATTGTAAAGTGTTAGAAAATTAGTTAATATACGCGAGTTTATCCGTTTTCATAGTTTTATTTCATGTGTAATCCTCGCGGTAACCGAAGAAAATATTGATATTTCAATATTTAGTGAAACGAGTAACTCACGTAATGTAAGTCGATAATTGCCAACGACGATTGCCGCGACAAACAAAAGCCGGGTACTCCATGACGATCCTTTAAATGGATCGAAACATTTCGAGCAATGAGGGTTTTCGATAATTTTTCTGCCACCAGGCGGCGCTTCGTACGTACCTGGTCTCGACAACTGTCAGATTCATACTATTCATAGGCACCTGGGCCTAAAATATTGAAATTCTATTTTATTTGGAAGAGAATTGATTTTGTAATAGATTACGACTAATACATGGTCGTCGAACTGAAGATTGAACTCTAAAACAGGCGCTCAAAGTCACTGGTATTCAAAATAATTACTATAACTTTGTTAATTTCATGAGAATTGACTTGGAACTATTTTATTCATTTATTTTAGGTAACAATATGACTAAAGTAATGGTTTTCAGAATAAATAAGCCTATAAATATGTTGAAAATTAAATGCGCGTATTTATTTTGACAGTTCGTTATAAGGTCGGCTCAGTGCTGCCATCTCACCTCCCCATAGCGGCAGAAAAAGTATCAAAAACCCTCATTACGTGAGTAACCTGGCCTGCTACCGCGAACACCGAAGTTCACAAATTTCGGGGATTTTACTCTGTCACTCTAATGACGCCTTCGTTGGAGTGACGGAGACAAATCTCCGCAATTTGCGAACTTCGGTGTTCGCGGTAGCAGGCCCGTTTCGCTAAATATACTCGCGCTCAATGAATACGGGTCAGTTGGATTTTTCATAGAAAATACTGGAAACATGCTGATTACAAATATTTATAATACAAGTGGAACCGTTTTTAACATCATTGTATTGGAATTGCCCTAAAGTTTTCACCCGATCCGAAAAACACGGAACTTTATCGTCAGATGACTCCGTAGACATAAAAATAGCAACTCATGATTAAAAAACTCAATTTACCATACATTTGTCAGCCTCCGTAGCCTAGTTGGTTAGTGACCCTGCCTACGAAGCTGGAGGTTCCGGGTTCGAATCCCGGCGAGGGCATTCTTTGTGTATTTATTTATCACAAATGTTTGTTCCTTGGTCATGGCTGTCTATGTATTTAAGTATCTATATCTATCTTATCTATTATATATATCGTCGCTTGGTACCCACATCACAAGCCTTAATTGAGCTTACCATGGGACTAGGTTGATTTGTGTAAGATGAGATGTCCCTAGATATTTATTTATTTTAGGTGATTTTCTTAAACGGTCTACATTTTTGTCTATAAAACCGACCTAACGACAATTTTCAAGCTTTTTTGGGTTTATTTATAAATTTAGGGAAATTCCAATACAACCTGATTTAAAAATAGATTTTACCTACTTCTTCACTTCTTCACTTCATCAGCCTATGAAAGTCCACTGCTGGACGTAGGCCTCTCCTATTACCTATGCGTATAGACGCATTAGGAGGTAAATGCCCATAATCGCCACGCTGGGCAAGCGGATTGGCGATCGCAGTAATGTGTCTACTATGATGACGCTGCTGCCCATCATCAATCTTTAATCAAGTATGGTCAGTGACACTTCAATCCCTTAGTCGACTCTTACGACACCCGCAGGAGGAGATGGGGTGGTGACAAATGTATTCTTTCTGCCGTCACCACACGGCCGATTTTACCTACACTATAAATATATTTAAAAAATATTTGAAATCTCCATGTTTGCATTATTTTCTATGAAAAAAACCACCTGACCCGTTTTCATTGCCGGAGTGTGTATTTAAGATTTTTAAAGGTTCAGCAACGTGCACGTGCATGAAGTTGCTAGTAGCACAATGCCACTTCAGGTATCTGAAGATTATTATCGAAAGAATTGAACGCTTAAGTACTTATGTAGGCTTATGATGGTACCGTGTTTTCGTTAGTCGTTGTTGCCGTCAGGTTCTTCTAACAAGTATGTAAGTGCTAAAGTGACGCGTAGCACGATAAATAGATAAAACGGTACCATCATAAATCATAAGCCACATGGTCCTTATGGAATGGAATTATTTAATAAATCTACTTAGTACAGTTCATTCATTTTTAACCGACTTCAAATAAAGGAGGAGGTTATCAATTCGACTGAATTTTTTTTTGTTGTAAGTATGTACCAATGTTACCTGATATCTTCGAGAATCGTAAACCGATTTTAAAATTTCGATGATCGAATTTTGTGATCGAACGTGTATTACCCCGAGATGGTCCCGTTGGCACCAAGTTGGGGTCTAATGATAGGATCATGGGACCCTGGAGAAATCGAGGGATCTCTTCAAATTTTATAGATAGGTACGTGTACGGCGCTTTTGGTAATTTTCATTAATTTACAAGAATTTGCATTCAGAAAGTAGGATTTGAGGTAACCGATGATGGAAACAAATCGGGGATCTTGGATAAATCGGTTGAAGGCAGTTTTAATTTTTTTTTATTTGGTGATTATAGTTTGTAGGTATGAAGAGTTATTCTCGTGAAATACTTACTTTCTTGTAGTTTTGGGATGTGCGATGTATAAATTCTTGCATATTGGAGAATTCGTGTGCCTCAGTATCCTCAATTAGGCTTAAGCATTCAACCCTGTACAGTATGCCCATTATTATCTGTAACATTAAACTATTTAGCAACAGAAAGAGATTGCAGACCCGTACTGTCGCCGTTAGGGTCACGTTTTATAAAATAACGCTATTTGCCTCTCTAACGCACGCACATATTGGCTAGAAAGAGAGGCAAACAGCGAAAAGCGTAACTTTATAAAACGCAACCCGATATATCAGTGCGGCCATGGTGCTCAAAAATAACTAAACATATGCATTCTAACGCCATGACAATAGTGGCCTCCTCAAGGTGCTTAGACAAGTTGCCAATCGCTAACGCTTGATTGTCAATCGTTAACGAAAGGCAGGTAACGTATTTGTAGCACTAATATGAAAGAGTGACAGTAAGGGAAAACTACGATAGGTACGCTACTAAGCGTTAGCGCTTGGTAACTTGGCTAAGCCCTCAAATGTTTTTGAGCACTCTGGCCGGTCCGATATATCTGATGGCGAGTTGGCGACTGTGCCTATATTGAATATTGACGTTGGTTTTAAGAAATCGTTTTGTTGAATCAAAAATCAAGAAATAATGAATTAATGACTCATATAGGTAGCAAAGAAAAAATTACCAAGTTCAACAACGTGCTAGGTATTCGAACCCACGTCCTCAGCTATCACGGCTAATGACTTAGGCCACTCAGCCTTAGCGGACACTGGTTGAATTTCTCAAGTGGGCATTTTCACTTCTAGGGACACCCAATTAGCTTAACTCTCACAAAAGAGTTCAGCTTTGTAACGACAATATTTTTTTATTATTTAATTCAGAAAGAATACGCGTTTCTGCAATACAAAAATATAAATAAAGTAGATTTACGTAAATATTTCATGCTTAATTTTCGTTACAAAACTGACATCGAAGTTAACTTTTTTGTGAGAGTTAAGCTAATTGGGTGTCCCTATCCCTAGAAGTGAAAATGCCCAGGTATGAAGTAGGGAGCGATCTAGGTATCAACCGCGAGAACTAGGGCTGTGGGTTCAAATCCCACCTCGGTGGTTAGGTTAGTGAACTTCATATTTTCTTATAGGTATAAATGAGATCCAATCCAACATTTGTACACAACAAACTCTTGAGTAAAATAAGTGTCCAGAATAAAATAAGTAGTTTAAAAATTGGAATCTTGAGCCTATGTGAGGGTTTCAAGGTACAAAAATTCAACCTTTCAAGATTACAATTTGTATGAAATTTTCTTCGCTGCGTTTTCTAGGAAAGCTAAGAAAGGTGCTTTCTAGCTATTGAAATGCAGACGTTTAGGTAAGTATAACTGTCGCTTTCGTAAATTCATACTTAAGTCTGCACTTATCATAACTAAGTTCTTACGCAAGGTAGGGACGGAGCTATACTAAGGAATGATATTAACGTCTCATTCTTTAGTATAGCTCCGTCCCTACAACTCGCGTAACCACTTGCAGGTGTAATCCCAGCCCAAGTACCTACTACCTTTTTCAAGTACCTACCGCAAAGCAATGCGGAGGACGTTTATAGTGTGTTGGTAGGTAGGCGTAGGTACTTGTGGGTAACTTGGTACCTATGCCTACATTGCCTACATAACCCTCTGCCACTGTCGGTCACGTGACATGTATCTTATTATCAACACCGTAAAGTTGAAAATACGTCCATGGTACCTAAGTCAGACTGACCTCAGTTGCAGAGGGCTAGTTATACCTAAAAACAAAATATTTTATTTGACATGAGCTTACTCATGGCAACAGACTAGCTGAGGGTAGAGACGCGGCCTACGGTGGCGCGAGATCGCTTAGAAGGTGCCTGTTCAGTGTTCACCCTTGACTTGAAGACTGACGGGCTATCATCATCATCATCAGCCTATATTAATCCACTGCTGGACGTAGGCCTCTCCTATTAACTATGCGTAATATAGACGCATTAGGAGGTAAATGCCCATAATCGCCACGCTGGGCAAGCGGATTGGCGATCGCAGTGATGTGTCCACTATGATGACGCTGCTGCCCATCATCAATCTTGTAGAATGGTCAGTGACACTTTAATCCGTTAGTCGACTCTTACGACACCCGCAGGAGGAGTTGGGGTGGTGACAAATGTATTCTTACTGCCGTCACCACACGGCAACGGGCTATATGAACTCGGAAATATAGCCGCCGGCAGGGGATTCCACTCCTTGGCAGTACGCATAAAGGTGTTCGCACACTATATCAACTCCACACCCACTCGACTCAAGTCTAATAATTGAAATTTAAACCCTGTGTCTTATGTTCAAGGTTTAATTTTAAAAAATGATATTTAAGTAGTGTATACGACGAGTGGCCTACGCATCGTACACTAAGGTCAACCCCGACTCGTTTGTCACGCAACGACCACACGTTGTCCACGCAACGGCTATGCGTTTGCGACTGACGTGTATCGAGCAACCATTTTCATTGCCCACTCGTTGACACCGTGTTGTCCACTAGTAACCATTGAGTGGATCAACTAGTTGACTACTCATTGCGAGTATGAGTCGAGTTGCTGCCGCGTTGGCGTGGAGTTGTTATAGTGTGCGAAGACCTTAAGAAAAGAAGAAGCAAAGCGCATCGTGCGAATAAATAGAATGTCCACCAAGTAAGTACTATACTTGGATATACTTATGCAATCATTAGGTATATTTTGCGTTCTTACCAGCTGAATAACAGCCCAACTGCTGAATAACATGTAACATAAACCACATTCCATAAGCATTTTTGAAACGAACGTTGGAGTTTCGATTTAATAATAGACTGATTCTCTTCGTTAGGTATGCTTTTATGACATGACAGTTTTATTTGTTGGCACTTACCTACCAAAGACACGAGAATAGAGGTCCAAAGTAAAGAGAATATAGTAGGTGGGTACTCAGGAGATTTATCTCTGTCACTCCAAGGAAGGCGTCATTAGAGTGACAGAGAAAAATCCCCGAAATTTGCGAACTTCGATGTTCGCGGTAGCAGGCCAGATATGAAGCATGTACAGTCAAGGAAACTGATTTACCTACGTACCATTTAGAACTTTGTCATAGTAACAACAACATGTACAGCACATTGAAATGAAAAGTAGATAAAGTTGGAGGGTTGGTTAAGTTTATATCAATCTATTAAACAATTCATAAGAAACAAAAAGGATTATAAATATAACCTATTTAGCATACGCTAAAGTGATCTCATTTTGTTGGCATAATTATAATTGTTGTAGTATGATAATAATTATTTGTTACACAAGGGTGCAAAGTTGTATTTTACTGGCGAGTATGAAATTGATGAGCAAGCGAAAGGATTCTATAGTGGAACCACGAGCGAAGCGAGTGGTTCTAAAATAGAATCCTGAGCGCAGCGAGTGTTTTAACATACGAGAAACAGTGCCGGATTTACCAGTAGGCCAGAGCGGCAGATTTTAGGGGCGGCAGATTTGGCAGCAAAAAAAATTTTTTTTTGGTGTCAATAAAATAATATGCCAGATTTTACAAGCGGCAGAGTAGAAGCGAACTCTTTTAAACTTCGGCCGTGGGGGCAGAATTATACAGGATGGAAGGGAACGACCGAGTCTAACAACTATTATGATGATTATGATGCACTTTCAGTAACATATAGTACCAACATCGAAATATCTATAAAATAATGTATCCTTTCATACAAAGTGAGTGATTAGTAGAGTTCAATAGCATGGAAAAGTCAATTTTAACCAACATACTCGTACTGTGACTGATATAGTGGTAGATTAGAATTTATACGAACACACTGGGGTTGTGCTTTGTATGAAAATTAATAACAATATGCGACTCTACCCTTACCACACAAACTCTAGAAAGCAGTCATAGAATTTGAAAAATGAAGAAGTTTTAACGAAAATTAAAAATCTGTCTGTTTCATAATTATCACTCATTTTCATGACAATCGGGTCTTTATCGTATAAACTTACGTTTAATTTTATCCTGACGCGAAACGTCAGGATAAAATTAAACGTAAGTTGACGTCACCACCGTGACGTCACCACCGTGGTCGCAGGCAGACTGAAGATAAAATGTATCAACGCCTTCGAGCTGCGCAGGTTTTTCGAACTACCCGCACTTGATCTTGATTATTCACTTGTAGGCTAGGGGTGTCACTAAGCCTAAACTCAGGATAAAATTAACTTAAGTTTACGCGATTAAGATCCATGTGTCATTAAAATATGAAATCAATCAATATTACAATAAAACCACAAGTCAATATTATTCGGCTTTAAAGTTATCTGATAATTAACAATTATAGAAAAAACCTTTAGTTCCATCTTGTAGTCATTTTTGGTAACTCATGGCTGGCTTCCAAATGAGTAAAATATTCATGTTTCGAAGCTGGCAATGAAACGGGAATGAGGGTTTTTGATACTTTTTCTGCCGCTATGGGGAGGTGAGATGGCAGCACTGAGCCGACCGTATAACGAACTGTCAAAATAAATACGCGCATTTAATTTTCAACATATTTATAGGTTTATTTATTCTGAAAACCATTACTTTAGTCATATTGTTACCTAAAATAAATAAATAAAATAGTTCCAAGTCAATTCTCATGAAATTAACAAAGTTATAGTAATTATTTTGAATACCAGTGACTTTGAGCGCCTGTTTTAGAGTTCAATCTTCAGTTCGACGACCGTGTATTAGTCGTAATCCATTACAAAATCAATTCTCTTCCAAATAAAATAGAATTTCAATATTTTAGGCCCAGGTGCCTATGAATAGTATGAATCTGACAGCTGTCGAGACCAGGTGCGTACGAAGCGCCGCCTGGTGGCAGAAAAAATATCGAAAACCCTCATTCTGAAGTCGTAGGAAGTAGCTGGTGTTTAATCTTTGTGTCAGGTATTTTCCAAACTGCAATGTATAGCCATCTTTTTTGGAAAAGAAATCCGCGTACTACACTACAGCATCTCAACCAACCAAACCCATCTCAACCAAACCCATGAACAGCAATTTTCTTGCGACCAAAAATAATAAAAACTTTAATGAAAGTTTTTGAAATTACAGCCTCTCAATCTTCAATAGTATAATTATGTAATAGTATAATTTACGAAATGATAAAATCAGCGTCGCACACTGGAGGATAAGAGAATCGTTCCCATTTTGGTACTTAGCTGGCCACAAGATAGGAAAACGCGTTTCTTATTTCGTAGCTATCTACCAAATATGGCTACCAGATTATTTTTTTTTGTCTTTTCAGTTGATTATCTGCCATCGGCTGTTTAGCCATAATCAGATTGTTTGGGTTTAATATTTAAATCTTTTTACAGGTGGCGGTCCATTAACCGCCATTCCTTTTATATGAAGAGAGGGTGTAATTTATTCTCTCTGGTCTAGTTCCAAGATCTGCCATCTTTTGAGTCTTACAATGTTACTGGCGTTTAATAAGTTTCTAGCGAGTTCATTTTCATGGTTTGCAAGTCTGTCTTTGTATATCTTTGAGTATCTATTAACTTCCTCTTTGATGGTCGGTACATCTAGGTATTCATGTATCTCTTTGTTTCGGGCGAGCCAGGGTGCACATGCTATTGTTCTGAGGGCAATTGTTACTTATGGAATTTTAGGATTTATGTGTTAAAATCATCATATTATATAAAGGTTTGTATTTTACACTAAATTCTCAAACAAATTATTTAATTAACATTAATATGGAACGATTTCCATGCGCATTTTACGTTTTGTTATCTGTTAAACGAATGCTACTTCGCGCTACGCTCCAAGGTCATTACTTTGCCACACAAGTGAATAATATGCGTTTTTACACGTTCGTATTAAAGGATAAACGAGCGCTTTACGAGCTAGTGAGGGGAAAACATATGTATAGTATATCAAACAATGTTAATTAATTACAAGATATCTGTGCCCTTGCAGGGTCCACATACTTACATGTAAAATGTAATATGTGTGCAATAAATGCTTTGATTTGATTTGAATATTAAATGTCATATAACAAAGAAGAAATAAAGTGGCATTTGAGCCTACGTTGTAAGTTCACGTCTGATACCTAAACCAATAGACCGCTCGGACAACGGTCGAATTTTGGTACCTATATGATTTCACCTCTGGCACGCCACGCCTCTGTCAATCATTTGCGTGTGACAAATTATTTTTAATTATTCGGATCTGTCACTAGGCACTCCAGGGGAATACCTATTTATCCTACTGAGTCTTCGTGATGTCAGTTCAACCGAATTTTAACTTTGACACTATCCCCCTTATTCATACTTTTGTTAACTTAACAAGCCGCTAATAATTGTTTGTCACTTTCGGTCTTAACAATGTGTCCGTAAGAGCAAAAAGGACAAACAATTATTAACGGCTTGTTAAGTTAGCAGACGTTTATGAATAAGGGGGTTAATCTATAAAGTCAAAATGTTATGTAAATATATATATGACATAGGGCCTCACGAGGTTTAAATCGTCGGCTGACAAGCAAAACTCACTAAGTATAAAAACTGTCACTACTCTTAGTAACCTCTTATGTCAGTATTGAATCAGAACTTAGATACGATCTCTATTTCAAGTAGGTATTTGTAACTTTGTGAGTTTTGGTTGTCAACCGACGAAATAGTGTTACTACTTTATAAACAAATCAAAACATTTGTTCCTAAAAAAATGTGAAACAATTAGAAATGAATATGTAAAAAAATCAAAACACACCAAACATCTAACATTAATATCTTTATTCAAGAAAAACTAAGCCTTTTGTAATGTACAAAGGATATTCATTATGTACAATTTAACAGCAATAAGGAGTAATAATACTTATAATATATCCACAAGTGTTGCAATATTGATATCAATGATTCAGAATAGTGGACCTTCTTTTCAAACATTCTGTAAATAAATTACTCCATGAATGACAAGATTGTTAAATATTTTTTGAGACTATACAATTCATTTTCAATATATCTAAAGAACATTTCTGCTTACAAGTAATCATCAAAATTCATATGAAATAATATTTATGCATTGGTTTGGTAAATGCTTTTACATATTGGGTGTTTATGAATCAAGAGGTTTTTCTGTAACCCTATTTTTACAAGATTCAAATAATTTAATATATTATTAATGGAATGGATTTGCTAAGAGCAGGTTTGCAACATGGGTATGTTTCTTGAGTAGTAAACTCAAGAAACATACCCATGTTGGAGTAAATATTTGTCACCATCTCACCAATGGGAACTATAAAAACACCAGCAATAGCACTTTCATACCAATTTTGTATTTACATGCTAACTGAGGAACGGTTATTCATCCAGAATTGGTGTCCAGAAATAACCAGGGTTATAACATAAAGGAGAGCCGCAATCCAGCAGTTGTAGGCATTCTGAAAAATTACATTTAATAGGTAAGTTCTAGATACTAGGTTTATGAACATACATCGGGGTTTTCGGAGCGGGAATGATTTGAGAAAGAGTAGAGATAAACAGATATGTTAGTCTAAGAAAATATCTTATTATGCCTAATGAATAACTACCTCTCTGTGAGTTGTATACAATCTGTGACAAAGTTTTATTTAAAAATAATAAAGAATCTCGAACCTCTATCTCTGGATTATTTTCTATCCACGAACGCATAAACTCGTAACGAGTTTTTTTCTCGGAGGCATATTTGTGTTGACTGATTATTTACAGTTTTTTAAAATACAATTGCATATAAGTTTATCTACTAGACAAGCAAGGGTAACGGTTGACAATAGGTGTCTAATACAATGTCAATCTTGACGATATCTATGAAGCATTTTCTTATAAATGAATAGACTTAACTGAAGAGGTTGATAATAAATGACGAATATAAAATATGTACCTATATGTATGATTAATCTTTATTTATTTTTCAATCAATTATTCATTCGGTAGAAACCTACTAGGGTACGATCTGTTTTTAAGTAAATACCTACTCTTTGGCTAATGTCAAACGTTCCCGCTCCGAAAACCCCGATGTATGTTTATGAAGAGTATCTACACTAACACTAACACATAAAATACCCTAAATATGAGTGGGGTTCTATAAAACATATATTATAGAACACTATTTAAATTGCACTTAGTTGTTCTATAGAACACTATTTAAATAGCATTTAGTTGTTTTATAAAACCCTACTCATATTTAGGGTATTTTAAGTGTTAGTGTACAATAATAGATTTTTTCGTTAAATAATTTTATACTAAGGTCAATAATAAAGGCTTATTATTTTTTTTTTTATGTGTACACTAACACTAGTGTAGATACTGTTGGGGTCTAAAATGGGTTTAAAATTCTAATCACCAAAGTAATCTTTGGTATAAACAATATCACAATATTTATGGATCCTAGTATTAGGATCTTTTGATTGTAACTTTATTTGGGAGTGGAGATAATTTGAGCTGTCCTGATTTTAAAACTTGTTTGTTTCAAAATTTTAACAGCTCTTGAAGTAACTTGAGTAAAATGTGATGTTGTAATGATGGTCAGTGCCAGAGGCTACTGATCATATTTAAGAGAATTTACAATACAGATGCACATAAAATAAATTGATTTATAGATCTGTAGTCATAGGACATGATTGGTGCAATAGTATGTCATGCAGAGATAGAATAGTTGTCCCACTCTCCCACTATTATTAATGTAGTTAGTAAAAGATGGGAAGTATATCACGGCAACATACTGACACAACAATCATGACCTAAACCTACAAGTAACTTGAATATTTTACCAATGCCCAGAACATCAACATGGAAAACAATTTATACTTAAATTATTAACTCCAATTAGAAAAACATTTGGTCTAGCTTTCTACTCAAGAAAATTGTCAAGCAAAGTTTAGTGTATCTTTTTAAATTCTTGCATGTTATATGTATATTTATGCAGAAAACTAATTGAATGTTAATATATTATGCAAATACAAGTGGGTTGGGTACAAAATATGTATGTTTGCAAAAGAATAGAGATGGCAATTAAATGATGATAATAATATAAATATTTGCTAATATTGGTCATATGATTTTTGGTTACCTACAATTTCTAAGACTGCATACAAACTCTTTAAAATATTATTTGCTAATATATCCATATCCTATAAGTTATATTATCCAACTTTATTAAGATATGTCAAAGTAGATAGATATTTTAGTGATTGATCATGAATCACTTGTGTAATAGATTATGATTGAGGCTCACCTGATCATATCCAGTTTCCACTTCTGTAATGAAATGATCGATGCTGTCATGGGATCCCTCTCCAAGAGGCAAATCCTCCAACAAAGCCACCGCTCTGATATAGTAGAAAACGCCCATAAGGGTCTGAAACGATC
>JALPQI010005279.1:0-63253 GCA_025490895.1 Thaumatotibia leucotreta | reverse complement strand
TTTTTGGTTTGATTGAACGCACCTTAACGTATCCTTTACTTCCCAACTCATTGTACGGCTGCAGACCATGAGCTACGCGAAACGCGAACGCGTTATGAACGCGAACCTACTTTCTATCCATCCCGCTCGTACTTGTATAAGTTGTATATTGGTCCGTAACATAAGTTGGCAAGTAAGTTACGTATCGAGTAAATGCCTACGTAGATGTTACTCGTCAACTCGCGTATGCCAACCATGAGATGCGACCGTGAGTTTACTGTGTACTTACTTTACTTATTTTGAATATTTTGTACCCATCCCGCTCATAGATCCCTATGTATTGTTGCGTGGAGAGGGATAGAGTCAGTCCGCGTTAATCTCACAGCGACAGCTCATCACAAGCACACGGCACACTGAACAAACTCCCAATCAGTCACGTATTATCCTCGCGTGTAAATATTTGGTCGGTGACAAAGCCTACAATCTACAAACATGGCGGACTCCATTTTCGTGCTTTCGCTTTGTTCGAAGGAAACACTAGTTTTGCTATTTCTATGACCGGTATTATGTCTTTGTTTTATATATAGGTAGTGTATGTGGTGTACACCAAAATATTTATAGTTTCAGTTAACACGTTCGCCTCCGGTAGGTACTGTTTCACTAAGTGCTAATACTATGCCGATCGAAATTATTTTATATAAAAATCATATGCCAGTGACACGGATGTGTGACCAAAAAGATCGTACTCCTATGCCGGCGACACAGCACTTGTGTCAAAAACGTTCGTATTTTTATGCCACTGGCATAGGAGTGAGAACTTGATTAATGCTAGTGGCATAAGAATAAGAGATCCCTTATAGGGATAAGTTCGCCTTTATAATAAAGTGCTTACTACTACTACTTCTACTATAACGTTTAAATGGTGAATATCATTATCATCAGAGCAAGAAACAGCATTATTCGCGTTATAACATATTGAATAATGGTATTATTATAGAAAAATATTTTGGTTCATATCCCCATCAGGTAGCGAATTCTGAATTGTGTCATTCCAACCCTACTTGATACGTGGGCGCTTTTGTTGACGACTTGTCATTCATAATATGGAAGCAAAAACCAATGAATAGCATATAATAACATTCAATTTTCAAGGGGTATTGCTATTTCATTTCCTGTGTCGAATTTAATTCCTGGAGACCTTAGAATTTAATATTTTTAAACAAATACTTTCGTGCCTTCTTGAGACTAGTTTAATGAAAAAACTCCAATGTCGAGGCTTGAATACTCGAACCCTAAAGCCTTAGGCGGTTAAGCGATTCAAACGCTGCAAAGAAATTTTCTTACAAAGACATCTTCTTTCTAAATAATTATTAGATTAGAGTTTTGTGTACCTAAAAAAATCATAAATGTACCTTTGTGTGAAATAAACAGTTTAATTTTTTTTACGTCCATACGCATGAAATAAGCCAAATTAATTCTCAAATAATTATATTCTAGTCTTTAAGACTGGGGGTCTTGAGTTGAGGGTTGGAGTCTGTACTGCGTTTTTAGTTTTCATTACCATCACCACTTCATTGGCCATTGGCCGATGTATAAAAATAAAAGTAAACAGGAGCATTATGACAAGAATGAAAGCATGCGACTGCTGCAAGATTACCAAAAATACTTCACAATTTAACCTTTTGACTGCCGTGAATGGGACTTTAAAAACTATTAAAAACCGAATTAGAAATTTGTTTTATCGGAACCCGACGAGGTGAGTTCGATATTGATTGTCTGCCGTATCACACAAGGGCGGTCAAAAGGTCAAATTAAAGTTGATAATGTTGGAACAGTAATGGCTCGATTGATGAGACGGACTAATCCTACGGTAAGCCTCATTTAGACGGACGCAGAATTATCATGCGATATTCGTTGCATTGCTGTTTTTGATGGAAGATTACTTTCAATGCATGCTAATAGACAGAAATGTATAATATACATTTGAAAACAAAACAATGTAAACAAATATGGCAGACTTTCCACAGTAGGTATTTGATGTCTTTGACACATATCGTGAAACACGTTCGCAAATATATTTTTACGTTAATACGTAATACGTATCAATAATTGCAACGAAAAATGTATGTGAACTCAAGGTTTAAGTTTTTAAGTTGGTGGTAAAATCAAGATTGTGTTCTAAAAGTAAAAAAATTATGACTTAATGCAAGTTTTTAGGTTTGTTTCCACTTTTTTTGTTTTTTACTGACGAACGGTATAAAGCCGCATGCGAGGAAAATCGAATTAAGCCTTAAGCCTCGAAATGTGCGAGATCACTGTAGTCTTGAGTTCTTGACGGACAGACGACGTAGTAATAATATAATGTTTCCTTGAGTACGAAAACAATCGATCAATAAAACTAGATATCAGTTTCTCGTTAAGCAAGGTTAGTTAAACCGAACCGCAATAAGACCCACTTTGGCTACTATCAAATAGCGTACGGCATATACCCCTACCACGAATGTGTGATAGTGACAGGAAAATCGACTTTGAGAATTCCAACTCGACTAATGGGTTATCTTACCACAAAAAAACAACTGCTAGCTGTAAGTTTGAGTGACCCTTTGTCTAGTTAGACTCTTTACTCACAGCTAGAGCAGTTGTTTTGATATTTTTATGAATAGGAATATTTTCAGTGATAAAAATAATAATATGAATAGTTAAACATACATTATGTATTTTACTAGATGATAGAGTGTAGACTCTTTTTAGTATATAATAATCAAAGAAGTTTTAAACCTTTGCTTTGTAATTAAATTATTTGAAACTTTTTATTACACTTGTTTGTCTGAAGTCAATAATGACAATAATTGGACGACTTTCCGGTACACGATTGCATATATTTTTGTATACAGATTCAGAGATTTAACGTAAAGAATTCGTAGATAAAAATTTTCTCATTCTCGTATTGGTACGCGACGTCCATACGACTACTGTCAGTCTGTCACACTCAAAGTAATGGCACAGTATTAGTAAGTACGGGTAACGGCAGTCTTTTCACGTACGAACGTAATGCCGTAAGCGCCATTGACTGCTTGTCGCTTACCGCGTTTTGGTTCCGGGTCTCGTTGACCCGATATACATTTGCCGCAAAAAGTTGAGGAAGGCGACGAGTCACTATTACAGATTGGTAAAGGTACTAGATGTGGTCCATAGTTTCATATCAACAAGACGGAGTCTGGCAAGAAAGAGTACAAATTTTAAAGTGGCAGTGAGTACTATAGCGTCGTCACTTTCAATTAAATAAACATCACGACAACATTACATTTTTGCCGCAACAAAACGAAGAATTCAAAGATTGTGCAACAGATATATATTACATAATGTAGATCAGTCGGTCAAACGACCATTTCTACGAAATAACAAAAAGCTATCGCTTGTTTTTCGGTTAAATCTTACGTTTATCTAGATATTTTCTACTGAGCCAGGAAGCAAACCCATTGGGTGTGATGTGGTATTTTCTCTGCATAGTCTGTATATCTCACGTTATATTATATGTGGACCTATTACATGTAAATGGATTGTGCTCTGAAGAACTGTTCGACATGATGCCAACGGCCACTTTTCATCATCGCACCGCTCGCCACCGACTGGGCGCTCATCCTCACACCTTGCAATCTAAATGGTCGCGCACCGTGCGGTTTCGGAGGAACTTCCTCCCGCGGACGGTCTGTCTGTGGAATGAGCTCCCTGCCGAGGGTTTCCCGATGGACTACAGTATGGGGTTCTTCAAAAGAGGAGTGTACAAGTTCTTATTGGGTCGGCAACGAGCATGTGACACCCCTGGGGTTGCAGGCGCCCATAGGCTACGGTGACTGCTTTCCATCAGGCGGGCTGTATGCTTGTTTGCCACCGACGTGGTGTAAAAAAAAAATAGAGCGTAAAGTTTTAAAACTATAACATAAATTATAAACATGATAATATTTAACGAAACGGGTAATTTAAGTCGACGATTAATTTGAGATAGGATCAAGAAATTACGAGTAGTTACTTTAATTAGCGTTTTATGACATTAATGAATACTTTTAATGTATGCTATTAAATATTTACGACTCATACTTTTTCATTGTAAAGCTGTTGGAATTCCTTTATAAAATAAATAAATGAAGGGTCCACGGAAAGAACAAGTCAATTCAAATTACAGAAGGAAAAACCAATTTACTTTTAACAGAATAAGGTGTGAATTTGCCCTGATTTTATTAAGTATTGGACATGCTTCTTCCGTGGACCCTTTAAATAAAGAATCCACATTTATTTCATACAATTTTGTTAGTAGATTAGCTGTCTTAAATATTTATTCATCTTTGGTTGAGACCTACTGCGAAGACTAACAGCTATTGACACTTTCCGAAACAGTACTTTCTTGTTAAAGTTAGTTTCGGGTAACATTCATTATGGTCTTAACGACTGGGAATCCTTCGTCGCGAGCATTTTTTTAACCATTTCGCAAAATTGTCTGGGTGCTTAAACAAGTTGCCAATCGCTAATGCTTAATCGTCAATCGTAAACGAAAGGCAGCTAACTGTCTTTGTCAAAAAGTGACAGAGAGGGAAAACTACGATACGCTACTAAGCGTTGGCGATTGGCAACTTGGCTAAGCA
This sequence comes from Thaumatotibia leucotreta, assembly GCA_025490895.1. Taxonomy (NCBI): domain Eukaryota; kingdom Metazoa; phylum Arthropoda; class Insecta; order Lepidoptera; family Tortricidae; genus Thaumatotibia; species Thaumatotibia leucotreta. Next base: position 58,634 of record JALPQI010005279.1, on the reverse strand, counting down.
CCCTGTACAAGTGTACAGTTTGACGCTCTACTCATAGAGTCAAAACATATAGCCGGTGGTGTTATGGGTACTTTGGCCGGGTGCGGGACGGAGCGGGGATTGCATTAACGTTTTATTTTTTGGTTGGGTGTTGTAATGGCTGTTGCGGATATTGCCATTGGTGTGCTGCGGCCCTACCGCGAATAACGAAATTCGTAAATTTCGAGGATTTTTCTCTGTTACTCAAACGAAGGCGTCATTAGAGTGAGAGAGACAAATCCTCGAAATTTACGAATTTCGTTTTTCGCGGTAGGGCCGCTGATTCCATTGTGTAGCATCTTGCGAAGCCTGCAGTGGATTTTTTATGTGTTCCTTTAGATTTAAACTTTCACGATTATCACTCATATTTTAAAGACAAAATATGTTATGGATATGTTTGACAAAGCACAGATTTCACTTTTCTTCGTACTATGTTTGTTGTGTAATCGTAGAAAAAGGAGATTAAGGCCGTTTTGTTTGTAGGTCGATTATCATCTCCATACAACGTGAGTGCGTGAACTACGCTCGGTTGAAACTTTTAGAATTTAGTAATTTTCTTTTTATCTCTTTCTTAGGGCCTGTTTTACATTTTAACTATCGCTATTCTTTTCCCCCAAGCATATAAAAGAAAAGGATAGCTAATATTCCTTTGATCTTTTCATTTTACCTCAGAACTAGCTACGACATCTAGCCCTTATAGCTTAAATATTAGTCTAGGTTTTTGATAGATTTTCATTGCGGGATAAATATTTTGTAAAATGTATGCAAATGGGTCAGTCAGTGGCACAATGAAAATCTATATTGACCCATTGGTCAATCTTCAATTTGTTATTCCTTCACGTCACCCAAGGGACTACAGTTGAATAGTTTGCTAGAAGAAAGTGTCCTGCAAGTTCTATTATCATAATTAGTGGGTGTCACACCTTCATCATCTCAGCCATAAGACGTCCACTGCTGAACGTAGGCCTCCCGTCTGGACCTCCACATGTACCGGTTAGATGCGACCTGCATCCAGCGTGTCCCGGCGACCTTCATAAATAAGGTCGTCTGTCCAGATGGGTGGACGTCCTACGCTGCGTTTGCCTAGCCGTGGTCTCCACTCAAGCACTTTTCGACCCCATCGACAATCTGCTCTGCGTGCAATGACACGCCTTGGAAGGGCCAAATTACTTACACGTAATCCAGATGCTTCACGTCTAGCTTCCAGGATGAAATGTCTACTTTGTTAAAGCATTAATTTGACACATGTATATTTTTTTATATAATCATACAAATACAATATGAAAAAATACGGCCAAGTTGTATTTATAATTAACGATATAGTCTTTACTACTGTCTCTTCCTACTAAACTGGCCAGATCAGAAAGTTAATTAGAACGAATCATTTGCAGAGAAAGTAAAAGTATACGTACATAAATAATTTTCACTCCTCAACCGCATATAATTAGCTCACACTACAAAAAAACGAATGTGACAGTCCCAACTCATAATGAGTAGAATGATTAATGATTATTGACTAATCATTTTCAGTATTATCACGCAACTTTTGTTTTTAAACAAGCTCTTTTATTATTTACGAAGTAAGTACTTAATTAAATCACCGTGTGTATAGGTATCGGCACGAGGGTTGAGGTGAATGATTACACACACATCCAAATGAAGTACTAATTGCAAAAAATGTAGTGAATGAATCAATGAATTGCGTCAAAATATTGAAGCAAATCCCTTAAACAAACTTTTTTGTCAATCTTACAGTTGCAATTGGGTTTGCTGTTAGTACGAAAAAAGAGCTCAAAAATTTCAAATTCCCCGTGACATGTTGATGTGTACGTGGCCTCAACCCTCGTGCCGATACCTATAGCAATCAAGATGAAACCTGTCATAAAATAAACGAGTGTAAAAATTGGGACTTAACATGTCGAATGTCGATTATTGTGATGTACGATACATTGGTACCAGCGGCTCTACCGCGAGAATTTCGAGGATTTCTCTCTGTCACTCTAATGACGCCTTCGTTGGTGTGACAGAGACATATCCCCGAAATTCGCGAACTTCGGCGATAAGCCAACAGCTTATCTAGGTGCTCATATTCAAAACACAGCTCTATTGTTAAGAAAATCTTAAATATTTTAAGCACTTTTGTTTCGCTGTGATATAAAAGCATAACAAAGGTCGCAATAAATCTCCCTCTTCTAAACTCGTAAAGGAAAGACCGTGAACTTAAATTTCAAGCATTCATCTCAGTCATTCCAACGAAGCCTTTATCGGAGTGACAGAAACAGATGCCCGAAATGACGATTTTCGGTGTTCGCGGTAGGCTTACTGGCTTTGACAGGCGTCCTCGAAGACATCCCTTTGTTTGAGTCGCATTGTACTTGCCGTAGAAAGTGGAGCGCCGCCGTTGCGTGACGATGACAGTTTCTCTAATATGAATACATGGTATCGGTTACTGAACTTATATGGGCGGAAAAGTAGGTATTAACTATTAAGCACCTTGTGAAATCCTCACAGGCTCGCCAAACAACTGAATGAACTAAATTTAAAAAAATTAAACTGTTTATTTCACACAAAGGTACATTTATTATTTAGATTTTAGGTGAGTTAGGTCTTACTAAATGGTTATTTGTTTATTTAATTACGTTAGTGAGGCACTTACTTAATGTTCATTTCAAAAATAATTTTACCTCACAGAATAACATGCATTATCTGACATATTTAATATAGGCGGATAATATTTAAGTTCTATAGCAGTCTTTTAATAAGCACTTTCTTAAAGAGCCTTACAAATCGAACAGTGTTACCGGCTCCTTAAGGTGCATGCAGACCAAAAGAGCATTCGCTGTTCTATCCCCCTACTCTACGAAATTCGATCGTTACACGAAACGTGATTCGTAGAGTAGGGGCTATCCCCTACTCTACGAATCACGAACAGCGAATGCTCTTTTGGTCTGCATGCACCTTTACTCCGGTTCGCTCCGATGTCTGACGCAAAAGGTTCAAAAACTTCCACAAAGATGCGCCAGACTGGCCTTGGCCTTTTCTCTAGTACCTAGTACTTGAAACTAGGGCTCGTGGTCGTGACCGTGTTTCGTGTAACCGTAGCCGGATCCCCGTTGCCGTGTTACACGGCAACGGTTTTAAGGCCCGTTTCCTGCGTGTTACACGGCTACGTATCAATAAAGTTACGTATACACGTGTACACGGGGATACGTATCTTAATTACACGCAGATCCGTTCCGCCCGCGTTGGTGAGTGACGATTCGATGCGTTGTCTTTAAGGACTAAGGAAAACGGATGAGAATGTTCCGTGATATTTGTGAATCTAATTTAGTGGTTACCTAATTGCCTTTCTAACGTAAAGTGCGATAACTTAGTTGTACTTAATTTCAGTATGATAATGTGTATACGTATTGAGATTAAATTTTACATATTAATATTTTACTTTTTAAGGTAAGGAGGGCAGAATTATAAAATTAGATATTTTCTGAGTTCAATATTAATAAAAACTGACACATTGTCATGTATTAATTACCTAATTTAATAATGAGATGTGAACGGAAGTTAAAAAATACATAACACAGTGCGGAGTAAATATTTTTTCTTAGTTCTATTTAAATATCATAATTTAAGTTATTCTTTCGTGCAATAAAGTTGATATATATAAATACATAAAATCAATATTGAGGGTACTAGACAACGATTAATCTGCAAATCTGTATATTAGGAAACCCATAACTCAGGAACAAAATAAATGCGTCATAGATATACAAATTTACAGCGTTATTTCCTACAAAATAAGGAACTTTTAAAATATAAAAGGATATTAAAAAGCAATATAATTAAAAAATACAATATACTCATTGGATGTCGTGACGATGACGGGAGATTTTAGGTGCACCGCTTTCAAATGCTTTCCTATCAAAGTCAAAGTCAAAGTCAAAGTCAAAATATTCTTTATTCAATTAGGCCCAGCAACGAGCGCTTTTGAATCGTTAAACTAAATAGCGAATGAGAGAAAAAAAAACTACCTCCGGTTCTAACCCTACACCACTGCCTGAGAAGAATCCGGTAAGAAACTCAGCGGGACTTACTTTTTTCAAATAATAGTTTTATAACATCTTACGGCTAACATGCATTAATTAAAAACAAACATAAATTTGATTTAATATAAATACAGATATAGTACATTAACTAGAGATGAAGTCTCTAATAGTCAGAACAATTATATAAATTTAAGGTGGATTCGACCCTATCCCTGCCGCTTATCTGCTAAAAGATGGCGCTACAATTGCACAAACACCATATTTTCGTCATTTTCTGCTAAACCGAAGATCAGAGTTAACATGTTTTGAGATACGCGCAAGGAGCAAAAAATCTAATGTACAAATTGATAGCAACCTGCACAAAATACTGTTCTTCTAAATCGCAATAATGCAAAAACTAGAAAATTATGTAATTTTACCCTGTAACGCACACTACTACACCTCCCGTCAGTACCCAATGTCAGTTGTACAATCATTACTCATCAATAAACTAGATGGCGCCAGTTAAAAGAACAGCTTGTCTAAATGGTCTAAGTTCTAACTAGAGGGCGCCAATTAGGAAATGACTTTATATTGTATTGTATATTTGTGAAGCAAAACCAACTGTTGGTTTGGTATTAAAATCCCTACTTTTAACTGTACAGATATAACAACAGCTGTAGTAAAGAAGTTATGCCCGTACTCTTCGGGTAATACCTATCCGTCGCCGTTATGTACAACTCTTTAGAGTATTATATTTTTTGGTACAGCTACTTACTGGTAAATAAAAAAGTTATCAAAGAAAGTTACTTATGTCCCAAAACACTAGTATTTACCGCAGCGGGTCTCTATTCGCTAGGAACAATGTGGCAATATAATTACGAGTATAGATTGACCTAAGAAATTCATAGTATTATACTTGATCAACGGCACTAGCACATATCGTGCATGACAGGAACCTTGTCGCGGCTACCCGTCCCTTTTTGATTACATTGATTCAAAAGAGATGAGAAGTTGCGAGCAGGTCAATTGCGCTGCCAATATTGTTGTACAAGATGTGCTAGGGCCTCAAGTATAATAAGTAATAAAATATGTAGGTATTTTGGGTAGTTCTATGGAGTTAGAAGATTGAAGAAATATATTCATTAGACACGTAGTAGTAGACCAAATTGAATGATCTGATGGACATTTGCCGACTTGCTTTATTACCAACTACGATACTGATGATGTACTAGTGGTTTATCGGACATTTAGATTTTAGACCTTGTTGGAGTAACATTTATATTACTAAATGTTAGCCTACATACCTACTATGTTAGTCTCCAACTAACATTTTACATTACATAATATGTAAGGATAGTGTTATCCTGTCTAAGTTTACCTACATTTTCGCCTACCATCCCATAAGATGCTAATTAGATTGTCCGATATCAATTAAAAGTAGGTTAGGTACGAGTACTTACTTAAATACAAACGCAACGAAGATTTTCCAGACACAGGCGAACAGCTGGACGCTCAATTTTCGGATGCTTTATACCATATAAACAAGGTGCTGTATTTCCGTTGTCAGAGAGGTTTCAGGAGTATTAGGATGCAGTGTAGTTAGACCCCCTAAAGTTTAGTTCATGTTTCAGAAGTACCTACTACCTAGGCATGTTACAGTAGCTAATACCTACTATTTTACGCGGTTTCAACATTTTTCATCACATTTGCTTTCTAAGCGCGCCATTGCTTGTGCATATTGCAGTGGGAGTAATAGAAAAGTGAAATTCCTTAGGGAATACCAATATTTCGTCTCATAACATATTCTTTGTCTGCAAGTGTTATAAAAAACATTGTATGCATCACAATCGGTAAGAGGCATACCTACTAACTCGAGTCATCAAAAGCCCTCCGCCTACGGCGTCGGGCTTCTAACACTCTCGTTAGTGATACTGTACTTACCTTCCTAGATGCACAATGTACTATTATCGACCGCTCTGAAACATTTAAAAACCTTCTAGAGGGACTCTGTATTCCAACCTCACGGGAATGTAGGTATTTGTTTCTTGGCCACCTATTTAGTATAGCCGACGGCAATGGTCAAATGGTTGATAGTGGCTGTTTTCCTAGCTGTAGATGTTTGTCTGATAGCATTGCAACAGAATGTATTATTATAAATTGTTGAAGGTAGGTAGGTAGGTACTTCTTGAACCTAGTATCTACAAAACGTACTAGAGAGGGAAAGGATACTTTCAGGCACTGTGTGCTTACCATAAGCTGCCGCTGCGTTTTTAACGCGGACTTACTTTCCATCCCGCCCGTAATCGCGTCTTGGGGCGAGCCACCCGTATAGAAAGCACCTATGTAAGTCCGCGTTAATAACGCAGGGGCAGCTCATGGTACGGTTACTGGTTCCACAGGAGGCGAGTAAGGGATGATTTGTCGACTTTTTTCTCGCTCACTAAACAAAGAGTAGATATAGATCCTATGTCAGTAAAATTAACAAATATACCTATACATATATATGTAGATGATCGTTGGCTGTTCACACTGCCGCTTCCTCAGTGAGGGTTTTTAATATTTTTTTCTGACACTGGGGCGGTGATATGGCGTAAGGACCAACAAACTGTCAAAATAAATACGCGAATTGAATTTTCTATATATTTTGTGGTTTATTTATTCTTAAAACCATTACATAAGGAATAATGTTTTCTAAAATAAATAAACGTTTCCGAGTCAATTCCCATGAAATGCCTTTAGTACTTACCGTTTGGTATTCGGATTTGATAGCTGGCTGCCAAATGGGAAATATAGTTTCCCGTCTGGTAGGATGAAATGGGACTAACTTTCCCATCTCGTATCTGGATTTGGTACAAACCTGGTTACAAACCGGTAATGATAAGTCCCGATTTAAAGCCAGTTACCTATTGGGATTTTAATCCCATTTCGAAGCTGGTTTGGTAGCCAATCTACTAAAGGATGAAATGAACAAAGTTCTAGTAATTTTGTTTAGTGTCAGTCATTTTGAGTTCCTGTTTTAGGGCCCAATCTTCAGTTCGGCGACCGTTTTCTAGTCGTCATACGTTTATGAAATTAATAAACTCCAAATGTAACGATCCAAATGTAATTATAACGATAATGGCGAGACATTTCGAAATTATACTTCAAATAGTCTGGTCTCGCCATTATAACGTTATAATGGCGGAACCAGGTCCTGAATTCTGTCCATATTCTGTCGATTCATATTGCATCATTTAGTACTTACTGAATTTGTACTATTTGGTACCTGTTGTAAAAAAAATTGTACTTCTTTCATTCCAAAATTATATTTGAAATAGTCTGGTTCCGCCAGATGAAGCAGACTATTTGAAATATAATTTTAAAATGGAAGAGGTACTAATTTTTTTACAAGAGGTATCAATACCAAATAGTACTAATTCAGTACTAAATAATGCAATATGAATCGACAGAATATGGACGGAATTCAGGACCTGGTCCCACCATTATAACGTTATAATGGCGGGACCAGACTGTTTGAAGTATAATTTTGAAATGGAAGAGGTATTATTTTTTTACAACAGGTACCAAAAAGTACAAATTCAGTACTAAATAAATATTGCAATATAAATCGATCGAATTCAGGATTTGGTTCCGCCATTATAACGTTATAATGGCGGGACCAGACTGATTGAATATAACTTTGAAATAGAAGAGGTACAATTTTTTTTACAACAGGTACTAAATAGTACAAATTCAGTACTAAATAATGCAATATGAATCGATCGAATTCAGGATCCGGTCCCGCCATTATAACGGTTACCTCCAAATACAATTAGAATTTCGATATTTCATGTTCAGTGCCTATGAATCTGACAGCTGTTTGGACCACACGCCTATATAGCGTTGCCTGCAAAAGATCGAAAACCCTAACTTACTGGCCAACGATACAGTAAATATAATAAACAGTAGCCGTACCATGACTTTACAAGTATCGGTAACATTAGGTTTTATTAAATACGTTGAGCAGGCCATCGCGCTGTAACCGTTATAATGGCGGGACCACATCCTGAATTCGATCGATTTATATTGCATTATTTAGTACTGAATTTGTACTATTTGGTACCTGTTGTAAAAAAATTTGTACCTCTTCCATTTCAAAATTATACATCAAATAGTCTGGTCTCGCCATTATAACGTTATAATGGCGGAACCAGGTCCTGAATTCTGTCCATATTCTGATGATTCATATTGCATTATTTAGTACCAAATTTGTACTATTTGGTACCTCTTGTAAAAAAAATAGTACCTCTTCCATTTCAAAATTATTTAAAAAAAGTATGGTTCAAATGGTCTGGCGGAACCAGACTATTTCAAATATAATTTTGAAATGAAAGAGGTACAATTTTTTTTACAAGAGGTACCAAATAGTACAAATTCGGTACTAAATAATGCAATATGAATCGTCAAAATATGGACAGAATTCAGGACCTGGTTCCGCCATTATAACGTTATAATGGCGGGACCAGACTATTTGATGTATAATTTTGAAATGGAAGAGGTACCATTTTTTTTACAACAGGTACCAAATAGTACAAATTCAGTACTAAATAATGCAATATGAATCGATCGAATTCAGGATCTGGTTCCGCCATTATAACGTTATAATGGCGGGACCAGACTGTTTGAAGTATAATTTTGAAACGGAGGAGGTACTAATTTTTTTACAAGAGGTACCAAATAGTACAAATTCGGTACTAAATAATGCAATATGAATCGACAGAATATGGACAGAATTCAGGACTGGTTCCGCCATTATAACGTTATAATTGCGGGACCAGACTGATTGAATATAACTTTGAAATAGAAGAGGTACAAATTTTTTTACAACAGGTACCAAATAGTACAAATTCAGTACTAAATAATGCAATATAAATCGATCGAATTCAGGATGTGATCCCGCCATTATAACGGTTACATCGCGCTCGCTCCTATTTGTAAGCGCGAGCATGATAGAATGCACGTATCGAGTAAAACCTTACGTAATTACGTATCCTTTACTTTCCAGCTCATGGCACGGCTACAGTACCTACCTACTCTTCTGTACTCTTCTGCTGAGAACTAATATTCGCTAAATTTAAATATTGGTGGCCTAAATATATGCATAGCTAAAACATAGGTTTCAATCTGTTGAGTATCGAAAGTTCATCGCCTCGTCTGTTCTTGTATCAACGTCTGTGCTATGTACAAATTGTTTAATATCCATGTAGGAATACTTCAGTAAATAGATGACGAATAGTACCTAATACCAAAGTTTGGGGCTACTATTAACGATGTAATCGAGAGAATGGGTTGCCGAATGGTTGACACATACATATTATAGTTTTTATATACATAATATATTCTTGCTCTATATTCTATACTCTGGTTAGATATTTAAAAAAAGGTAAACAATCTTGCAGTATCTTTTTATTGAAACTACAAGTAGAAAATAAGTTTTACCAAATATACGTAATATAACAAAGGAATACAGTGATTTACATTGTTTTGATTCATTAAGTACCTAGTTTGGATTTTTAAATGCATTTTTCAATAAAAAGATAGTGCAAGATTTTTTACCTTTTTAAAATACCTAACCAAATAGAGTACAAGTGAGACAATTTTTACATTTTGTTTACAAGTGTGATGTTTGCGCCGGTAACCAATTACAATTATGATCTCGTTTATACACTTTTCGACCCAGCGAATATTCGATCCGGTAACAGTCGAGCCAACGTATATTTGTGACCGAGATTATGGGATGACAATCTCGGTCACAAATATACGTCGATTGTCCAATCGAAACATTAATTTTGATTTAAGGATACATTATTTCTACGATTTTCGATACAGCGAATATTCGATCCATAAAAGCCACTCAATAGCTTTTGGTAACTGTGGTTACCAGCTGTCACTCTTATTTTACATAGGAATAAAAGTAGCAGTTGAGCCAACGGACTTTAAGATACTCCTATAGTGCGTACGTATCTCAGTTCCGATTCAGTAGTGACATACGAGGTTACTAAGAGTGGTGACAGTTTTCATAAGAACTCTACCTGAACTTCACTCCACAGAATGTGATATTTTTCTGCGCGAGTGCAAGACTGAATTTTCATAGTAGAGGAGAGTGGGGTACAGTGGATCCCTTTTTTTTACAAATGTTGTAGTGGTGTTATTTTTATTTGTAATTTTCTACATACCTTATTGTCCCACCTATTCCTTAGAGGACACATTTTCCAGCACAAGTATATAATTTACATGTAGCTTTAAAATCATTTTCATTATAAAAAAGTGAACTAAAGTTACCTCTTCAATCAAAAATCACAGAACAGTTCCTAGTTTGAGGTAAAAAAACCAAGAACAAGACTTTTCAGGTATAATTGAAAGTATCTTCCGTTATTTAGTTACTCCAATATTAGTATCACACAGATGAGCAAATTCGTAAAAAAAGAATACCGGATTATTAAAGCGATAAATAAAGCTAATGCAAAATTACCACAGTGCACCTTTATTCACTGTACCCCACTCTCCCGTATTTTTCTGCACAGTCTGGTTGGTACTGTATGCAGATATTTTCTCGCATAATGCATTCGCATAATATAGTTTGATGTTGGTGTTGAAATGTAGACCTCTTTAACTCTTGTCGGTTTCGATCGCCGACACTCATGTAGAAAATGCTCACTTTCATCACTTGTATTCAGTAACAATATTTATTCGGCAAAACACAGCTCATAATAATGTCGAAAATTAAATAGTATATAAACATTGTACTTCATTAAAAATATATGAATGTTTCTTGTCACCAAGTTCAATACCATTTTCTTGAAACGTGTTCCGTTCAGTGATGTGCCGTCGGGTAATTTCACACTTTCCGTAATTCTCGTTGGAGAACTTTACCGTAAATTACCGAGAATTACGGTTACTTTCTCCCATAGTATTTTTTTTCTATGCAATTTGCATATGAATATTTTGTCTGCATCGTATTTTATATTACTTTATGTGGTACATTTAAGTATCATAATGCTATTTTACTAATGACAGGGTTTTATAGGTGATTTTGACGTTCAAGCAGGTAAAATAGGTACTCGTATAAACCCCTTACTTGACCCGTAAGCGGTAAGCGGCTTTACCAAAGGTTTTCTTATCGGTAGCTGAGTATTCAATTACCTAGGATTTAAAATAGGCAATTGTGGTTATGAGCCTGTGATACCCTTTTCTAAGAATTATCTGGGAATAGGGTGTAAAATTTATTTAATTATAATGCTGAATTCAGTCAGTTCATATTGAAGCGACGTGCTGTCAACACAACTGTTAGTGATATTTCAACAATGAGGCCAAGAGTAAAGTGCTAGAGTATTTTAGGCAAAGTACTGAAAATGATCCTGTTTCTGTTCAGGATCAGAAGCCGAAGAAATGCCGCAAATTAAGAATTAAAATTCCCATACAAATTTATGAAAATAAAAAAAATCGTTTCTATTCCTATCCAATAATCCTATCCTAGTACCAATAATTTTAAAGAGACAACTTACTGCAAAAAAAAAAATTAAAGAAAACTGTTTTCCTACATTTACTATGGGAAAAAAGTGAAATTTAATTTTGATTGATATTACTGTTTATTCATGTTGCTAATAATGTTTTCATACAGTTTTGACTTGATGACTTCCAGCCTCCCGAACAAGCTGGATTCCGATTTCCGAAAAGGCTATAGTACCATAGACCACATACATACGCTGCGGCAAATTATACAGAAGACCGAGGAGTATAACTTGCCATTATGCTTATAGCGTTTGTGGACTATGAAAAAGCTTTCGATTCGGTAGAAATATGGGCAGTGCTTGAGTCTCTTCAGCGATGCCACATTGACTATTGGTACATCGAAGTGTTGAAGTGTTTGAATAGCAACGCCACAATGTTGGTCCGAGTACAGGAGCAGACTACGAAGACAATTCCGTTGCAAAGAGGCGTAAGGTAGGGCGATGTTATATCTCCGAAACTGTTTACTGCCGCAATGTAAGATGCCTTTAAGCTCCTGGAATGGCAAGGACTTGGCATCAATGTGAACGGCGAAAACATCACTCACATTCGAAGTTGTTGACTCTTACATCTACCTAGGACAAGTAGTCCAATTAGGTAGGCCCAACTTCCAGAAAGAGGTCAACCGCCGAATCCAACTCGGTTGGGCAGCGTTCAGGAAACTACGCGATGTCTTTTCGTCCGACATACCTCAGTGCCTTAAGACGAAAGTCTACAATCAATGTGTGTTACCAGTTATGACTTACGGCGCCGAAACGTGGTCCTTCACCATCGGCCTCATCTCTAAACTCAAAGTCGCTATGGAGAGGGCTATGCTCGGAGTTTCTCTGCATGATCGAATCAGAAATGAGGAGATCTGTAGGCGAACTAAAGTTACTGACTGACATAGCCCTCCGAATTAGCAAGCTGAAGTGGCAATGGGCAGGCCACATTGCACGCAGAGCGAAAAGTGCTCGAGTGGAGACCACGGCTAGGCAAACGCAGCGTAGGACGTCCACCCACAAGATGGACAGACGACTTTACCGTATGCAGGTCGCATCTAACCGGTACACGTGGAGGTCCAGAGGGGAGGCTTATGTTCAGCAGTGGACGTCTTATGGCCAAGATGATGATGATGATACAGTTTTATTGTCATTTAGCATGGGAGGAAAAAATTGCGTGACAGACATTATAATTAAAGTTTCCCTTATTTTCCATAGTAAATGTATAAAAACCATTTAATTATAACGTTTTTTTATTGTCCTTGTTATTTTTTTATGTAACTAATTATTTAAGAAACTTGCAAGATATAATTTCGCGGTAAGTATTCTGTTTCTTAGTGATTTCGTGGAATTTAATTATTTTATTCATACGAAAATCGCTGTTTTTAATTTTATTTTATGTATACATATACCGCAAGCATTATTATGAACCATTATTGCCCATTTTATCAAAATGTTTAATTTATATAACAAAAAAATACCATTTTGCGTTGTAAAAATTCTCTGGAGAAAATTCGCGGAGAACGTTCTCCGTAATTTACGCCGGTAATTTACCGTAATTTTGGTAATAAACTAGTTCCACTAGTCGCATGTTTATGTAATTTTCAGGTCAGATTATTATTACTAAATTAAGTACTATTCTGGAAAAAAAAAATGAAAAAAGTAATAACTTAAAACACTTTCTCCATAATTACCCGCCCGGAGAACTTTGCCGAGAAAGTTACCCGATAGTTCTCTTTGTTCTCGTAATTTACGGTAACGGCACATCACTAGTTCCGTTACATTTTCATTAGGTTCTTTCCGCTGAAGTATCTTCCCAATCTTCAACTGTATTTCAATATTCAACTGAAAAAATATGATTGTATAAATATAAGTATGGTTGCGAGATTAACAAGCCAAAGAAAAAGGCAAGTGTCATGATTTGGCAAGTAACGATTAAGTTAGCGTTTACTCGATACGTAAAGTAGGCGCTCGGCGCTTGATTCATGATGTACTGGAGAATCATGTGAGCGTGATAAAATGCTTTATGTATAGAGTAAACTCTAACGCTGAACAAAGTGTGCCCCGCCTGGAAAATGCCAGTGTTATGACCAGCCAGGTCAACAGATTTGACCCAGTGTGACTTTTTTTGTGGGGTGAGGTGAAACGGCGAGTATACGTTGAAGAGGCCCAAGTCCAATAATAAGAGCATTTTGATGAACTTAAAAGTGAAAACTTGTGATGGGAAATATCGAAGGAAACATTCATGTAAATTAATTAATAAGCATGAGAAATGGACTCCATTAATTAGGTATGTTTTTTTGATTCCAATCATTGTACATAATAGTAGTTTATGCAACTGTACGTAATGCCTGATTACGTATAGTTGCATACACTACTTTATCTACACACATATCATAAGTGCTCTAAGATGCGTTCAGAAACAGAGCCTTCTCATACTTGGCTCTCGACTTTTGCGGCAACAGGTTGTTAGTTGCTGTCATAGCTGCATTGAGTATGTCCGGCGGAGTGCTCATATCGTTATCCGAGTCACTGCCACTCATTATCAAATAATTATCAGTATTATCACAAAGTATTTACAACTTTTCACAATTTTTCACTTGTAAGGCAATAAACAAAAGGCAGGAATGGCACCGATTTGAATTTCTGTATTTTTTTTAAATCATAGACAATCGAATGATGTCCCTATTCTTGTGTCACTCGATATGAAAATATCGTCCGATTGTTACTAAAAAATATACTGAATTAACTTATTGTGTTGATGACTGGCTGAATATTTATAGATACCAGAATAGGCACCCCACTTGAATCTGACAGCTGTTCCAAATTTAAAACTCATAACCTCCGGAAAAATCGTATATAATGTTAACTTTATGTATGTGCCAAGTTCTGATGGTGGGTAATGCTGGTCATTGTCTATTGTTTCTGGACGCATTTTAGAGAACTTAACGATATTTGTGTAGATAAAGTTGATTTAAAATTTTGAAATACGCCTCAATAAAGAAAGTTTCTGTGCTACTTTGTAATTTTATCACGTTTCCCAGACATAATTTAAAACATTCGACAAATTTGTCAGCCTCCGTAGCCTAGTTGGTAGTAACCCTGCCTACGAAGCTGGAGGTTCCGGGTTCGAATCCCGGCGAGGGCATTATTTGTGTATTTATTTATCACAAATATTTGTTCCTTGGTCATGGTTGTCTATTATTTAAGTATCTATATGTATCTATCTATTATATATATCGTCGCCTAGTACCCACATCACAAGCCTTAATTGAGCTTACCTTGGGACTAGGTTGATTTGTGTAAGATGTCCCAAGATATTTATTTATTTATTATTTATTTATTTATAACACACAGAAAAATTCTTTATTTTGACGGGCCTAAGCCCGTGCAAGTAAGACGGAGGATTTGGGATCTAGTAAGATATTTTTGCCAAGTCATAATGATAAGTTGATACTCGATGCACATTACCGCCGCCGCTTTTCCAACCCGCCATGCCGCGTGCGATGACGTTTTAAATAAATAGTTGCCAGTTCGTGTGTTTTGCTAGTTATGCACATTGATAATGCGCAATGCGTCTAGATTTCCTGTTAGGTTTGCGGATAAGTTAAAACATTGTTCATTAATCCGTCGAGGCAAACAGTCGTGTTATTACCTATTACTTTGCGATTTAAAATCGTACGAATTAAATATTGACCTCGATTCTCACGATCTGTGTCACACGTGATCGGGCAGTGCAAATAAAAATGGACTCATAGTGTTTCCATCGAGTTAACAATGGGTGACAACAGCCCATTTTCCAGAAGTTCGAAGATGCAACGTAGCCCTCCCTCCACTCCAGTACCTTCAACCGCCAGAAATCAAGATGACCTAACGACAAGTGCTAGAGTGCAGAGCAACCTCGACGCTGTATCTACGCCGGAAATTCAGAACTGGATGAGTGCCATTGAGCAGTGTCTGAATGAAATATGTTGCATTTCGACCGAGGGTAAATTGAACTCTGACCAAAAATTAAAAATCCACAATCTCTGCCGTAAAGTAGCCCATGGTACTGGAAACTTGGCGGTTAATTATCAGGCACTTAAACAGAAAGCATTGCTACAACAACGTGACCTCCATTCTCTTGAAGAAAAGCTAGACCTATCTGAATCCATCCGAGCCCTCAAACTAACGGTCGAGACTTCAACCAGACCTGCTACCGATGCGCCGCCTTCCTTCGCCGACATGGTAAAAACGAATAATAATAGTCAGATCCGTCCTAGCAATTTGAGCTCAGTGGCAATCTACCCTAAAGATAATTCCAAATCGAGCGAAGATACGAAGAGCTTAGTACAAACGCTGATTAATCCCGGACAATTGAAACTCCACGTCAGAGCACTACGTAAAGTAAGAAATGGTGGAGTTATCATTAGCACCGACTCCAAGGATGATATCGAAAAACTGAAACGGACTTTCAAGACCACTTCCCCGGACCTCACCGTCAATGAACCCTTTAAGCGCAGGCCCAGAGTTGTAATAGTGGGCGTACCGGCAGCTCTACGAGAACAAGATGTTTATAATTGCTTGTATGACCAAAATCTTGCCGACAAGCTCACAAACTTAACTAGGGACAACATCTTAACTAGTATTAAACTAAGCCATAAGTCTGGTAAGAAAGATGCGGATACCTGTAACTACGTCATAGAAGTACCAGCCCTAATCCGCAAAGCTCTCATTACTCAGTGCCGAGTTTTCATTAATTGGTCATCTTGTCCTGTGAAAGACTTCACTATTGTCACTAGATGCTTCAAATGTCAGCAATATGGCCACGCCGCCAAGACTTGTAAGCACCCAGAACATTGTTGTAGTATAGGACATTCGGACAAGGCGTGCCCTCTCAAAGGAGAACGTCCCAGCTGCGCAACATGTAAGCTCTATAAGAAGCCCAACGACCACAAGACAGGAGATCCAGAGTGTCCAGCAAGGAAAATGGCCGAGCGTCGATACATTTTCTCAGTCGACTATGAGGGGGCCTAAATTTTTAGCTAAGATCATATTATTTAGCCTATTATTATCTAGAAAAATGTACTAAATTTCTAACATAACATAATCAATAACCCACTAACCTAAACACCTGTCGCTATGTAAGCAAATAATTACGTGCTACTATTCGACCTACTTTACTTTGCCCGTGCGCATTGTCGTTGACGTTGCAATATTTGTAATGTCGAATCTAAAATAAACTGCATAATATGTAAATTGAATATACCTAAATATTTTGTAGGTATCACCTGTTACAAGTGATAATCGAATTTAATATTTGTCTTTTCTGTGTATGATTTTATTTTGTTAATTTGCTCTCATAATTAGTTTATAATATTTTTGCCTGAGATACAGGATCTTCCTAGTTCAGGCGCGTCACAACTATAATTCCTAATATATAATAATGTTAGCACTTTGTCATACTAGCTATAAGGAAATTAATCAATAATTTTTTTTTTTTTTTTATTGGTATTTCAGTTTTTTTGTACCTACTAACAAAAAATGCTAGTATTCTGTAACTTGGACTACTATTACGTATGTTGATTTTTTGTACTGGTGAAAAAGTAACCCATGTATATATATACACATATATATATGTGGTCATATGTATATGTGGTCTGTCAAAAAAGTACCTACTACTGGAAAATAAACCTTGAAAATAAAATTCAAATTTCAATTACATTGGTGACAGACGTCCTTTCAGGACGCCTACACAGATCAGGGGATAAGGTTTAAATTTATCAACATTATTTATTTCTCATTTCTAATACCTACCCTCCATACTTAACTTTAGTGGGTATACCTGCTTAGCCAATTTTGCTATTTGATATTGTCGCTTATTGGAAAGGATGTCGATTAATTTAACCATACCGATAACTCTTTTCACAAAATAATTATTGCCGAGTGATTTAAAAATGCCACGAAGAAAAAAAACCTGTGACGAAATGGAGCTGTGGAAAAATATTATACTGAATTACATGCCAAATTATACAATTATGTCACAGGGTGGATACGGCATACAAAAACTAAATCTGACATTTGTCTGTGCCTATGTGTGCGTACGGGTATGTTTGTACAAGCGCAACTCGCACAATCACGCAACAGGGCTGCCTCAGATATGGCAGATTAACTAGTTGGTACTTAAGTAACAAATGAATATATACTTTAACCTGTACAATACACATTTAGTAATTTCTAAGTTAGTATATAAATAAAATACTCACTTTCACCACAGAATAAGTAATTATAGCACATCTCCAATTCTAACGGAACAGAACACCGCAACCCAAGGAAACTATTGTTTTTCTCACGTCCAAGAAATATCACTTTTTTAACACCATTTTATCATTGTTACACGTGTCATCTACATAATAGTTACATATTGTGATAAACATTTTCATGTTAGTTTTAACATCTGCTTCGATAATATTGATGATGATTTTAACCAGCTTCGAGTTCCCTCGCACTTCCTCCAACTTCATCATCAGGCCTATCTTGTGGTATTTGACCCAACTGCTAATCCTAAAAAGCCAACATAGCATATCATTATCTGAAACCAACTCCGAGTTCCCGCGAACTTCCTTCAAGTTCATCACCAGACCCATCTTGTGGTATTTGACCCAACTGCTAATCCTCAAAAGCCAACACAACATATCATTATCCTTAACCAACTCCAAGTTCCCTCGCACTTACTCCAAATTCATCATCAGGCCTATTTTGTGATATTTGACACATGCTCACCAAGAGGATCCTAAAAAGCCAACAGAACATATCATTATCTCAAACCAACTCCGAGTTCCCTCGCACTTACTCCAAGTTCATCATCAGGCCTATCTTGTGGTATTTGACCTAACTGCTCATCCTATAAAGTCATCGTAGGATATCATTGTCTCAAACCTATTCCGAGTTCCCTCAAACTTCGTCCAATTTCATCATCAGGCCTATCTTATGACACGGAACCCAACTGCATACCAAGATAATACTAAAAAGCCAACATAACATTTATCGATGTCAAATCAACTCCGAGTGCCCTCGTACTGCCTTCGAGATGAATCATTGTCAGGCCCATCGGTGGAATCACATGGGCGATGAGCGTTCCTGACTCAAAAAACCTGCGTTAAAAAAACTGTCCACATTACGTACTTACACAATAAACTATAAAAAATTTGAATCAAACGACTTGTTTACTTACTACTAACTACGTAAAAAACTACAAACTACAGCTTACTACTGAATAATCTAATCTAAAAAAGATTGTAAAATGTTACATTGCTAAAAATCAATCCTTATTTTCATCTCTATTCCGTAAACCCGGTTAAACTTACTTTAAACAAAGCACGTGGTCACGGTAATTAACGAAACCAACATTGTCCCACCACTAATGGTACACGTGCTTCGTAAGAAAGCAATAGCACATTGCATTTTTGATTTGATAAATGGGACAGAAGTACTATGTAGTATGACTTTTCTGCGGAATGTAGTTCAGTCTATTAGACTAGCGGCCCATGCTGAAAAAAATATGGGTCATTTGAACCACCAGGTGACCTATCCAGAACGATAAAAGAGCATAAAATAATAAGATTCAGCACTATGCCGTCACTTGTAAGCTGTCCAACTGACTCCTGGTGAGAATTTAAAAGTACAGGTATAGTAAGTACATTTTGGTCATATATTTTTGTACGGCATTCTTACCACCGATAGATCCATGAAAAATAATAAGGAAACGCACAGTGGCGTACAAAAATTGTGCGCCACAAAGTATGATTTTTTTTTATTTTCCGACATTCACCAGGGTAAATTTGGCCATTTGATTTTGTACGGCATCTGTGTCATACTATTTCAATACTGCTTCTAATTCATTATTCCGCAACGCCGTACAAAAATCATGCGACAAGGGAAAAAATCGAGGGTTGCAATCCCCTCTCTTTCCGTAGTCCAGGGGGTGATTTACAAAAGTACGGCTTCGGTTCCAAAACATAATCTAGCACTCAAAAGTACTATTAAAAATATTGCTGTCAAAAAATGATAGTCCATTTGAATGTATATCAATAATCATCTTCATTTCATCGTATCCTTGATTTTTACAGCTGTAAAATCATTTGATCCTGTACGGGAACTTCTTTTTTAACATGATGTTGTAAAACACAATCCTTACATAGTATTGCCGTTCAAAATAAACCGTTCTAAAAAGAATTATAGAGAAATACAAAAGCTGAAATTTTGCAAATTAATGTAAAAGTATAAATATCATAGATTAATGAAATATAGCAATTTTTTACATTTTATCCCTTGTTTTAAATAACATTAACATAGATAAATTAGATGTCCAGCAGCGGACGTCTTTTGGCTGAAATGATGATGATGATGAGATAAATTAGGAAAAAATAATGCCGTACATTTTTATGCAGACCATATATTTTAGGCTGATGAAAGTCACGCTACAATTTTAAGGGTACTTTATGGCCATCTGATGCAGTGCGGTATTAACATATTTTTGAAGAGAACAATTGATAATATGATAAAATCACTATGACGTCTAGCAGAATTGAAACGTTGTGTATATTATGTCCAAGAATTGAAAATGAAAAATCCCAGTATCAACAGTTATGTATACTTTTTGGTTTAATATACACTTCAAACGTTATTGATACATACATATAATATATAATTGATTTGTTTCATTGTAATGATGTCAATAAATAAAACAATGATTTTTTAGAAAAAATCTATATATTTTATGATAATAATATTTTTTTTTTTAGAAATTAGATAAATTTATGCAGTATTGGAATCAGTTACTCAGTTGTTATCGGAATCAACGTCTTCATCGACGTCCGAATTAACTTATCTATTATTTTCTGAAACATAAATATGTATTTGTCAAAATCCAAGTC
Organism: Thaumatotibia leucotreta; assembly: GCA_025490895.1. Taxonomy (NCBI): domain Eukaryota; kingdom Metazoa; phylum Arthropoda; class Insecta; order Lepidoptera; family Tortricidae; genus Thaumatotibia; species Thaumatotibia leucotreta. Next base: position 38,147 of record JALPQI010005279.1, on the reverse strand, counting down.
TTACGTACAAATTTAAGATGTAAAGATTTATTTACCTATGACGTCATCACTTTTATAGTTTCTAACTAGGAACCTAGAATCAAGAAAAGACTGACTATTAGTAAAAATAAAATATCTAAATGCCGTATAAAAAAAATCACCTTACATTTCGTACAGTTTTTTTTCCCTTTGGACCAACGAAAATATACGGCATATGAAAAAATATTATCTATGCATAAAATACTTTCAAAATAAATTTATTTCATGTTGTATCAAATCACCCCCTGGACCACGGAAAGAGAAGGGATTGCAACCCTCGATTTTTTCCCCTTGGTACATCATTTTTGTACGGCGTTGCGAAATAATGGATTAGAAGCAGTATTGAAATAATATGACACAGATGCCGTACAAAATGAAATGACCAAATTTACCCTGTTGATAGTCGGAAAATAAAAAAAAAATCAGACTTTATGGCGCACAATTTTTGTACGGCACTGTGCGTTTTCTTATTATTTTTCATGGATCTATCGGTGGTAAGAATGCCGTACAAAAATATATGACCAAAATGTACTCACTCTACCTGTACTTTTAAATTCTCACCAGGAGTCAGTTGGACAGCTTACAAGTGATGGCATAGTGCTGAATCTTATTATTTTATGCTCTTATATCGTTCTAGATAGGTCACCTGGTGGTTCAAATGACCCATATTTTTTTCAGCATGGGCCGCTAATCTATATTTTTAAATTAGAACTTCTTGTTGTCTTTGCATACCAATTCACACAACACTCCATGTAAAGCAGTGAAATGCACTTTTTCGGCTTTTTTATTGCCAAAAACGAGCGCTATTTACGGGTCTGTTACTTAGTCGCAACTGAACAAGCACGACGAGCGCCGCGTCTAAGTATATCAGTGCGAGAAATATAACTGCTGGTGACTGCGAGTCGCCTATAGGTAATGAAAGTCTACAGGAGGTGGTCTGTGACCAGCAAGAAATGCTACCCTTTGTTTACGAGTAGGAGCATATTAAATATCAACCTTGTGAAAAAATGATCATTTCGATCATAGCCCATGATGCATAGTTTTCGTCTAGTCACACACAAAAAAAACAATATCCTGGGACATTTTCACACACATCGGCCTAGTAAACGGTACGCTCCATTAAGACTTGTGGTGTCGGTATTTTTGGATTGTATTGTATTCAGGGCATTTTTTAGCGTCTCGACATCAAACGTGCATATTTTGCGTGGTGCCAACGCTGGCCCAGTAGGTACTTGTTGGAGACCTCACATACATCCTTGTTTTTTATCGCAGATGTATGGAGGTTCGTCACGATGTTTTCCTTCACCGTAAAGGACTTGTGAATATAATATAATATGACATACATAAGCTTATAAAATAAAGTAAATGATTCGGGCTGGGGATTGAACCCAAGACCGCTGCGTAGTGTGCATTTTACCGTCCGACAACAAGCGCTATTATTTGTGATGAACGACGATATAATGAATAATACATAGATATACAGGGTTACTTTTTCACCAGTACAATAAATAATAGTAGACTAAAATACAAATTACTAGCATTTTTTGTTACTACCCCTTCAAAAAATGCTCGAACTTATCCGCAAGAAATGTGAACGACTTATTACGCATCTATCGACGTGCATAACTAACGTTTATTTAATTAAACTTTACGTTTAATTATTTAACTTTTCATTCATTCATTAATTCATTCGTTCATTCATTCATTCCAAATATATATTATTAGTAGGTATTTACTAACGATCACTAAAGTTAGCAGTGTACGGAGATATAGAGAGACAGGGGTTCCTGTTGTATCCCCACACTAAAAAACGGTATACATTACGTAAAATAAATATTATTCTAACAATAAGTTTAGTGTCTCCCTGGCACAATTATTTGGAGTTTTCAAGAGATTTTTATCTATTTCTATATTGCATAAACAACCGCTTTTGATGACAAGGTCACATACCTAAAGACACCACATACCATAAGGTGAAAGTGCAAATAAAACATCATCATTTTACGTGTCCTCTATAGATACTTACCGTAAAATTTCATTTTTTTCATCGTTCTGTCGATGTCGGTGGTATAAAATTATACATGTACATGCCACATTTAAGCTTTCTAGTTGATACTAAAGGTGCATGCAGACCAAAAGAGCATTCGCTGTTCTATCCCCCACTCTACGAATTCAACGAATCTCGTTTCGTGTAACGATCGAATTTCGTAGAGTTGGGGGTTAGAACAGCGAATGCTCTTTTGGCCTGCATGCACCTTAACGATCGCCGAGCTTAGCCACGGACGGACAAATAGACACACATACTGGAATATAAGGGACTGTGGGTTGAACTCTCAAATCTTTTTCTTATAATGAACAGACGGTCACCTTCATCATCATCATCACAGAGTTATTCACTTGTCGTTGGAGTATCTTCCAGCCCTCTCTTTCCCGTGCAAGATATGCATAACGTTTTCTTGTCGAGTTTTTTGCCATGACAGTAAAGGAAAATACATTTCTTTTTCTTTATAATTGTTGAAATGGAAATACAATTTACTCTACTGTAGACTTACTAATTGAGCATAATTTAATCTAACAAGGTCGCAATTCTAACCTAACCTAACCGAAGCCACTTTGCCATAGCAGTGAATTACTGCTGACTTGCTGAGGTCGCAGTTGTATCCTAACCTAAACCACTTTGTCATAACAGTCAATTGCTGATAAGGTCGCAATTGTAACCTAACCTAACGTACTTACATTGATATAGTAGTGACTTACTAATAAGGTGGCAGTTCTAACCTAAGGCACTGGTCTCACCGCGAGCTATCGGTTAAAAAACACGAACAAAAGATGCGCACTCCCGTGTAAATAAAAGAGACACTCTCTTTTTAACCGACTTCAAAAAGGAGGAGGTTTACAATTCGTCGAAATCTTTTTTTTTTCTTTATGTATGTTCCCCGATTACTCGAAGACGCGTGGACCGATTTGAAAAATTCTTTTTTTGTTTGAATGAGTATACCTTCTAGTTGGTCCCATTGTCACCGAATCCAGATCTGATGATGGAATCCTGGAGAAATCGAGGGAACTCTTCAAATGTTGTAGGCACACATGACATTTTTCATTTATTTTCGAAGACTAATCAAGTATTTGCGTCTAGTCATGAACGTTTTAAGTTGGTGATCTGATGATGGAAGGTACAACTCCTTAGCAATTAGGAGTTGGGGGATAATTCTTTAAGTATAACATATTTCGTGTATTTTGGAAGCTATTTGAGTATTTGCCTTTAGGTGGTCATCCTTTCATGTTGGTGAGCTGATGATGAAAGGTACAACTCCTTAGAGATTAGGAGTTGGGAGACAATTCCTTAAATATAACATATTTCATGTATTTTGGAAGCTATTCGAGTATTTGCGTTTAGGTGGTCATCCTTTCATGTCGGTGAGCTGATGATGGAAGGTACAACTCCTTAGAAATTAGGAGTTGGGGGATAATTCTTTAAATATAACACAGTTCATGTATTTTGGAAGCTATTTGAGTATTTGCCTTTAGGTGGTCATAGTCTCATGTTGGTGAGCTGATGACGAAAGGTATAACTCCTTAACTATTAGGAGTTGGAGGATAATTCTTTGAATATATCTATTTAAGTGTTTGCTTAGTAGTTATGACATGTTGGTTAGCGGTAAGTGATTCTTTAAATAATATAGGCATGCTAAGGCTGTTACCTATAATCTTTGAAATTATTCATACTTGCTGATGATACAATGTATATCTCCTTGATAATGGGATAATTCTTTGAATATAACAACTGTCATACATTTTCGAGATCTATTTAAGTGTTTGCTTAGTAGTTATGACATGTTGGTTAGCGGTAAATGATTCTTTAAATAATATAGGCATGCTAAGGCTGTTACCTATAATCTTTGAAATTATTCATACTTGCTGATGATACAATGTATATCTCCTTCATAATGGGATAATTCTTTGAATATTTAAGGTATCCAGTTCAGGTTTTCTGGCCTATTACAGTGCAGTACATTCTAATTATAAGTATTTAGAGCATACTAAATAACGATTTTACACTACTAAAAAGCAAAAAATAAAATATTTTAAAATAAAAATAAAACCGCCTTCAAAAATTCGCCCAAACTAAAAAGTCAAAAATAATTTTAGTTCCTACTTCTTAGGATTTCCTACACAAACCTTTAAACCTTTTACCCTATTCATTGAAATAAAATATTATGGCTAGGTATCCTACAGATTTCTTAAAAGTCGGTGCCAAGCCAAATATGTTCTCTTCGCGAGTATATAACTGTATTTGATAGAGGCTAGAGCTTTGTAACTTACTGTCACTCCGGTTATGCTTTCATCAAAATGACTGAGGTAGAACATTCTGTTGATAAAAACATAATCAGAGTGACAGTAAGTTACAAAGCTCTATCTAATATATACCTGAATGAACGTATTTGGCTTGGCACCGACTTCTAAGAAATCTGTAGGGTACCTAGCCATAATATTTTATTTCAATGAATAGGGTAAAAGGTTTAAAGATTTGTGTAGGAAATCCTAAGAAGTAGGAACTAAAATTATTTTTGACTTTTTAGTTTGGGCGAATTTTTGAAGGCGGTTTTATTTTTATTTTAAAATATTTTATATTTACACGGGAGTGCGTATCTTTTGTTCGTGTTTGTAGCCGATAGTTCATAGCTTAGTAGCTCGCGGTGAGACCGATGCCTTACCTAACCCACTTTGTCCTACCCAGTTCTAACCTAACCTAACGTACTTTGATACAGTAGTGACTTACTAATGAGATGGCAGTTCTAACCTAACCTAACGTACTTTGAGATAGTAGTGACTTACTAATGAGATGGCAGTTCTAACCTAACCTAACCCACTTTGTCCTACCCAGTTCTAACGTAACCTAACGTACTTTGATATAGCAGTGACTTAATAATGAGATGGCAGTTCTAACCTAACCCACTTTGTCGTAGCAGTGAATTCCTAATGAGATCGCAATTGTTCTAGTCTAACCTTACCCAGTTTGCCACAGCAATAATGAACGGTAGTCAAGATCGTAGTTCTAACCTAACTAACCAATCAACTCATCTTTTTCTTAACATTGTCTTATTACATCGTTATAATAAGTATATGTACAGTCAAGTGCAAAAATAAGTATCGAAAGAATCCGTTCATAAATATGTTACGACGTTCTTATTACACAGAATTAGAGTGCACTGGGACATATTTTTGAACGCTTTTGTATACCCCTTATTTTGTCTTCGACTGTACCAAACCCAATCTACCATAATAGATAATGCATTTCTGCCTAACGTAAAATATATGTATGTGAAGTAAGTTTCGGAGAGTTGTATACACGGTGTTACGTCAGCATTCCGAAAGATTTTAATGCTGGATTCCTGACCATATTTAGAGTCTTTAATGTTATATAAAATTTCCTGAATTCGGCTTGGTTTCAGAGATAATCAACCTTTTTTCGAAATAAGTTTTTCGACGTAACTCGTCATTTAACTTCTTTTGAATTACAATGCTACCACAATGTGTTCTAATATTCCCACACCTTTTGCCTGACAATCAAAAAATACGAATAGACTTGACGAAATAACCTGTAGGTACCTAAAAAAACAATTGAAATAAATAATTTAAACAAATTGTTGTTATGATCAAAAGTACTGGAAATGTTAAAAAATATTCAAATCGGCCAAAAAAAAAAAGAAAAAAATTTTTTTTTGGTGGAATTGACATAAGGTCTCATAATATTTTGTGTTTATTTTGATGTCTAGAATGCATAGTTAAAATCTTTCGCAGTGCTCGCGTAACACCGTGTATAATTATGTACCTATGCCAAAAATATGGAAATCCAATTTCTGCGAAATAACACATGACCTAAATAATAATATGCCAAAATAGTTTCTGGCAAAGTAATATTCTAAATATTGTTTACAAAAATTGATTATGCCAAGTCTCTTATAACATAAGCGTTTCGAAAAAAAAATGCCATATAGAGGGATTAGAGGGAGCCCTAAACAGACAGAGAGACAGACAGACATACAAACAATGATTTTGAAACTTTACAAAATAAACACACCGTCAGGTGGGCATCAAGTCATGTGGTAATTCTTTATGTATGTCATAAGAAAAGTTATAGTAACTGTACATTGCAAGCACTGCACATCCCCCCGACAGCATTAAATATAATTGCTGTACCCACGATCACGCTGACTTAATACACTTATTTTAATTACTTTATTCGTTAACGTTTATACGTCCGTAGCTGATACTCTTCATGCGTTAGTTTACAATAAATTATATCATAACCATAGATCAGTGATTTTATTTATCACATCCACCATCAAGAATGGGGCAAGTGTTGGGCTCGTACGGTAACTTAAACTCAGATCACATCATCAGTCTATAATTAGTCCACTGCTGGACAAAGGCCTCTCGTATTAGGTACCTAAGCATACGGATGCATTAGGAAGTAAATACCCATAATCGCCACGCAGGGCAAGCTGTTGCCCATCATCCAATATTCAATAAATAATGGTCAGTGACACTTCGAATCCCTTAGTTGACTATTAGGGCACCCACGGGAAGAGTTGGGGTGGTAACAAATGTATTTCTATTGCCATCACCACACGGCCACTCAACTTATACTCATTACATACCATTTTACAAGAATCAGTTGTGAAATTCAGACGGATGCAAAATAATATTTTCTGAATCAGAGTTCGCTTATTATAATCAGAATTGTTTCCCAGCGGAAATACTCTAGATCTTTAAGTTCAATGGGTTCAAACAAGTTTTAATTTCTTAACAAGCCATGTGGACAGCACAAAAAATATTTTAATTACCTACCTATTTGCAGAAAGTATATTTTAAAATAAATATACAAAACCTTGCCTATCAATAATTATGTTTACACATAGGTAAGTAGGTGACTATCAAATTTGCTCAGTGTATTTTACAGGGATCTGTTACGAATTGAAACGGTCACATGTACAAAAATCATGCATTCAAACAAAGAAAAACAGGTGGGCAGGCAAATCGACAGGCAAACTATAACTTTCAGCCAGGCTATGAACAGGCACAGAGACGAACAGACAAACAGATCTTCTGATTTCATTAACGTGGAGGTTTATTTAGTTTTTAGGTCATGAAGACTTCAAATTTGAGAATTTAGGTATTCAGTTTAAATCAACGTTTTCTTCCGTATGGACCAACAGACACACAAACTTACTAGGAAGGTGATACGTTGTTTCCTGTAGTTGATTTTTATACGTATATAATAATTATGTATGTATTATGAATTAAAAAACCCACCAAGTGCGAGTCGGACTCCGTACCATTATCAATTTATCATAAAAAATACAGTTAAAACAACCTATCTCAAAAACTATAAGAGATACATCTTGTCTCTTTTTCGTTAATTAAATACGAGTATATGTATTTTACCATCTCTTTTACGCATTATGAAGTATGAAGATAAGTGTTTGTCAACTATCAATAAATTGTAGGAGGTGTATGGTGTGAAGTATTTATTTCGCTCATTTTGTTAGAGTAAGACGTATCTTTACTTATATATCATTGGCGGTTCATACAACACAATCCTCACCAAATATCATTACTTCCGAGTATTCCATTTATTGTTTCCGAGTAAATTGGATGTGACGGACAGACACGGACAGAGACGGACATGACTTGACGAATATAAGGTTTTCGTTTTTTGCAATTTTGGCAACGGAACCCCAAAAACAGTTTGCTAAATTAGGAGACGGTTATGAATAAAGGGGTTATAATCTTCCATATCACTACATAATATAAAACAAAGTCGCATTCTCTTGTCCCTATATCCCTATTGTATGCTTCAATCTTTACACCTACGCAACGGATTTCGATGCGTTTTTTTAATCGATAGAGTGATTTAAGAAGAGAAGGTTTTAGGTAGACTATAAAACTTAAAATTATTTGAATAAAATAGTCTGCAAGTATAAAACCTGATAGGTTATCATTATAGGTCCATAAGAGATTGCCTAATCTAAAATCATAATGCCATGTTCATACCTACGTACAGATTAATAAAATTAGGACTCCAACTATTCAATATGTATTTAAGTATTTGTATGTATCTATCAGAGGCACAATGTGGTTTCCGTCCCCAGCGTTCCACTGTAGATATGGTTTTCTCACTTCGTCAGCTACAGGAAAAGTGTAGAGAACAGAACAAACCATTGTTTATAGCCTTTGTAGACCTTAATAAGGCTTTTGACACTGTCAGCAGAGAGGGTCTATATACGGCACTTGAAAGCATTGGGTGTCCCCCTAAACTTTTGCTTCTTATCAAATCTTTTCATGATGATATGAAAGGTACTGTGGTATATGACAGCAAAACATCCCAGCACTTTGAGATGCGGCGCGGTGTGCGTCAGGGTTGCGTTTTGGCACCCACGCTGTTTGGTATTTTCTTCTCACTACTTTTAAAGGTTGCTTTTTCAAATAACCAACAGGGGGTGCATTTGCATACAAGAGTCGACGGGAAGCTATACAACATCTCTCTCCTCAAATCCACAAAATATCGCGAGGACTTCTTCGTCGACAGTCTCTTGTTTGCTGACGATGCAGCTTTTGTGGCGAGCTCTGCAGCCGAGTTACAAAGTATCATGGACAGGTTTTCGCGGGCTTGCACTTTGTTCTCCATGTCCATCAATGCCAAAAAGACAGTAGTGTTAGTGCAGGGCTGTGCGGAAACACCCAGAATATTCGTGGATGGCACAGTTTTGGAAGTCGTCGATAAGTTTTGCTACCTTGGGTCGACCGTGTCCAATAATCTCTCGCTTGATGCAGAGATCGATATCCGTATTGGCAAAGCGGCGAACATGTTCGGGAGGCTCCGTTCAAGAGTATGGTCTAACAAACACCTCACTATTGGAACCAAAATTATAGTATACCAGACTTGCGTTCTAAGCATACTTTTGTATGGAGCAGAAACTTGGACGACGTATGCAAAACAGGAACGACGGCTAAACACTTTTCACATGCGCTGTCTACGCAACATTTTTGGCATAACTTGGCAGGACAAAGTGACAAACCAAAAGGTCCTTGAGAAAGCGCAGCTGCCCAGTCTTACCGCTCTTCTCAAACAGAGACGATTGCGTTGGCTGGGGCATGTGCACCGAATGGAGCCCTGCAGAATACCTCGACGTGTCTTGCTGGGTGCGGTCGCGTTTGCTAAAAGGAACGTTGGAAGACCGATGCTGCGCTTCAAAGACTGTGTTAAGCGAGACATGTCTGTATTTGAAATCGACCATCAGGCCTGGGAAACCCTAGCCGAAGACCGTGGTCAATGGCGAAAGCGTGTTGTGGAGGGGAGAAGGCTATGCGACGAAGCCTGGTTTAATCAGTTAGAGAGCAAGAGGTATCGCAGAAAGCAAACAGAGACTGTAACCTCAGGTGGTATGAGTTTTCTCTGCCAAAAATGTGGCAGGTCGTGCCGTTCGCGAATTGGCCTCCACAGTCACCAAACCCGTTGTCGGAACAGCAATGTGTAAATCGTCTGTAATAGACGCAAAGGCCTGTGATGATGTATCTATTCTATATATTACATATTTTGTAGTTTAGTTCTCACACAAGCCTTGATGGAGTTTATTGTGGCACTAGGTTGATATGTGTAAGATGGTCACATGCTAAATATATTTATTTGTTCATATACTAATCGTCCAATAATAAAGAAATATTTTTTTTTAAATTATGTTGTTATTATTCGAAACACGACAAAACATAGCTAGGTATATAAATATTTAATTATTTTTAGTGTTTCTTGTTATATCGGCAATATTTTAGGTAGGTACAATCAGCAGCAGATATTGCTTAACGAGTAGGGTGTTCACAATGATCTTAACACACTCTAATAGTCGTGCATAGTTTATTTTGAAAACTCTGCCCGCTTAGCAATATCTGCTGCTGACTGTACATAATCTGAGAAAATTTCAACTAATTATCCATTAAATACATATTGGTGATAGACAGACAGATGGACAGACAGTGAAGTATGAAGATGCCCAGGATCGCGCAAAGAGGAGGAAAGGTAGGTACGGACCCTGGCAAAAGCCGGGATAACGATAGGTAGAAACAGAAGAATAGTATACCTTCATAATAATATTACAGAAACGTGATTAAACTTAATGTTTGTACAAGTTATTTTCCAGTCATCCTTGTCGCACACGCATATTGGCGCGACTGGTGCGAGCAAGAGGGGAAGAATAGTAGCAGTAGTAGTAGTTGCATTTCGATGCAAGTGCAAAAAAAAATTTTTTTTCCACGAGGATGAAAGTCAATCACCCGAGTTAAAAATAAGTTTTTACACGTGTATCGAACGACTTTTCTCATAACAAGTGCCTTAAAAAGAGAAATTAACGTACGAGAAGCGTGCGCAAAATTTTACTTCTCCGCACTAGTTAGGAAAAGTAAGTTACGCAGTCAATAAAGCTAGCTCATATCACAATAATATAGGAGGCGGGGACTTGACGCTAGGTAGGTCGACTTGTGGAGGAATGCCCCATGATATTAGTATAATAAATATGTTGTTTGATAACAGCCTAAAACAAGCCATAATATTACCGCGAGTTTTTTTTTCATCGTTTGTTTTCAAATTGTTCCAGTAATATGGTTTCTAAACCAGAGCTACTTTACTTTTTATTTTAATTGCGAGAAATTAAAATATACTAATTATTCATAGGTACACAATAAGACGATAATTTTAACTGTGACTCTGCTCGGTCTGAGACGCTCATTTTGAGAGGTTGCCGACAGTACGAGTATGCAGCGCGCAGCGCCGTCTCACATGGTGATTGGTTGATTTGAAAAGGTAATGTCTTTGAGTGGACAGTTTGAATGAAATTATTTGAAAATATTACATGCGTAGCTAAAACTTTAGTATTGCTTTGTAAGTCTAATGACAGTAATGACTGTTGAAATATGTCAAGTGAAAAGTATATGGGTATTGTTATCTACATACCCCGTTATCAATGTTGCAGATTCATTGAAACTGAGTCATAGGGTTGTCACAAAAGGATAATTTTTTTGAGGTGATATTTTCATTAGCATTTTTCTTAATTGTGACGTTTGGCTATTGCATGGGCAGCTGATTTCCCTATTTATCCATTCATTTTCACATTCTATTGTATATTTTCTAAACAATTTAACGACTTCATCCCAACAATCGTCATAATTGTATAATATGTCAACATGTTTTAATAAGAATCGAAGACATCTTACTTTAAAATTTATGGTGCATTGGCACAAATGTATCTTATTTTTATCTGTAACAGAAAAACCCGAACATTTTATTTAAAATAAACTATTATCAAAAATGCTTGACTAAGTACTTATACTTATACTTAGTATGTAGGTAGGTATTACTTATGTAGGTACATTTTTGAAACTTATTTATACACTGTTATTTGTACAAGTTACAAAATTCACGAACCATTTCCGCGTAGCATTCGGGTTACTTCTAATTTCGCCATCAGCTCCAGCTTAAACCGGGAAAATTCTGCGTGATCAATGAGGAAATTCATGATCACTATCACTACATAGTATAAAATATACTCACTTTTTCTGTCCCTATGTCCCTTTGTACGCTTAAATCTTTCAAACTACGCAACGGATTTTGATGAGATTTTTTTTAGTAGGTAGAGTAATTCAAGAGGAAGGTTTATATGTAGGTATAGTACCCGTGCGAAGCCAGGGCGGGTCGCTAGTTTTAACTATATATTAAGAGAACGAATTACATTATGTCACAAATCAATTTTGACAAATAAATGACGCTATCACATAATTATTATAGACTAAAAAAAGGAATATAACCTTTTTTTTATTACGGGGTGAAAAGAGGTTTTATTTTGTTAACAACTTCAAATACCATGTCATATTATATAGGTACGTAGGTAAACTAAAATTAACATGTAAAGTGCCAACCCTTGCGTTTTCAATGAATCTGCAACACTGATAACGGGGTATGGTTATCTATTACATATTATAGATTGACAAGTTACACACCTATAACATACTGAATACTTTCGTAGTCCTGCAATATATGTGTACCTACACATAGTTATTTAAGCTACAGTTAGTCTCTAATACGACGACATTTAGGTTCATATGATATGAATTCCATAATGAATTATACAACTCTAAAAGTAGTAAACACTCACTGAGTATTAGTTGCACAAATAATTGGGGTTTGATTGGTGGAATCTGATGTTTCAGGCTCGTGAGTTTGGTCGGTCTTAATATCCCGCCAAGCTGCTATCCTCCTGAAATTGTCACATTGGTGAATTTAATTTATTATACCTCCCTATCTGTTCTTTTTATTGAAATTAATAATAACTGACAAAGTTCGTGTCGCAATTGGCAATAGAATAAAGGTAATAATATGTATATCTACTACAGAATCATTTGAATCGTTACCTAACACAAAGATTAGCTGGCAAATTTAATGTGAGAGTAAAATGTGAGAGTGTCATAAATATAGAAGAAAAAATGTTCTAACTACTTTAAAAGCGGCTCGGGTATTCCGATAAACTCTTATCGCAGTACACGTGAGTACAGTTGTACTTATTAAATAGGTGTTTTAACTATTACGCTTCAAATTTTAAATTTTCGCTACGGCGAGATACTTACTATGTGGTGCCATGGTGAAGGAGTAACCCCGCTTCTACTCGACGCTTTTTCTTTTCCCCCCCAGATCAACGGTGTTTTCGGTACTCATTTTTATTCGTTCTGCCCATCGTTGTGGGCATGTTTATGATATCGATTTTATTCGAAACGAACACTTTTGCCTTGACTTGTGGAACAAAATTGCAAAATGTTGAATCATAGATGACATTGACTTTGCTGTGACAAATGAACAAAATATTTTGTGACCACTTACCAAAAAGTATTTTACGCGTCCATTTAAATTAAAGTCGTCAGCCTCGGTAGCCGAGTTAGTTGTGACCCTATCTATGAAGCTGGAGGTTCCGGGTTCGAATCCCAGTGAAAGCATTATTTTGTGTATTTTTTTTATCACAAATATTTGTTCCTTGATCGTGGCTATCTATGTGTTTAAGTATCTGTATGTAGTTACATGATATGTATCATCGCTTATTTCTTATTACCCACAACACAAGCCTTAATTTAAGCTTAAGATGTCCCGATATATTTATTTGTTTATTATTATTATTAATTTATAGCCACTTATTTTATTTATTACCTCTCAGATATTAATTAGTACCTATCATATTAATGTGCTCCTTTCTTCCAAACTGTTGTACAAGTTACGCTAAATGAGAATTAAAGTGAGCATCATAGTTAGATACAAAAGTAGCTACCTAACTACCTACTGGCTGTAATTCATAAAAAATACTGACCGATATATTGTATTTTGAGATCCGACCTGGCGAATCGAGGGATAAAATTTTACCGGATATTTTATTTGATAAAAACATTAACAACATACCTATTTTATGAATTACGCTTACTTTTAATAATCCATCTATTGACCGAATATATTACTAATTAGTGAGGTCATTTAACTAGCAGTTTTAAAGTGACATCTGTGATGGATATGGTTAAACTTACCTTGTCATCTGCCTCCATGTTAGTTTTCATGGATAGTATTATTCACGCACATATACAAAGGCAAAGAGCGAAATTGTATCAATTTTCAAATTGATAATTCAGAAATACTATACCACTTTTTGGACTTTTTTTTACATACGCGCCATCTACGGGATACGTACAACTTACTAGCAAGGTTCAAAATTACAAAAAGTCTACTAATTAACAGAGTTAATGTCGACAAATTTGTATGAAAATCGCACAGGGACATCCACCTTAATGAATTTTGAGAAATGTATAGATATAAAGATATATGTAAAAGGGCATACAATTGTTTTTAGTTAGACGTTAAAATTAGCATTATGATACTGCTAGAGATGTAAAGGTCTCTAGTTGTCAGAGTAAAAAGAAAACAAACGGATACATTTCACTAAATGTTTCAGAGATGTATAAGGTCTCCATGCGTCATAATATTAAATAATTATAAATAAACAAACATGTAGCGAATTCAATTTCTCATATCAAGAACAGCAGGAAAATTGTTTGAATTTAAGCCATGAGTGAGCTTGATTAGACCGGTCTCCGCAAACAGCACCCGTTCACGAGTATGACGCGTATCTCAGCCATCGCCTCCCTCAACCTTCTTTCGGGAAAGTGGCGACCCGATCAACGACGCCACCGTAAGCAGAGACCTTAAAGTGAGCATGACTGTGCAAGCTATCAGGCAGACATCGATCCTGTATCGATCCTGTTGTACCACCACGACACGAAAACTCATTGTTCGTACGATCATTGCACAAAGTGCATAAAGCCGTGTCACCGACCCTGGTGGCATAACTCCACACCCAACTGATCTTCATTATTAATACACTTTAAAAACGTTACCTTCTCACCAACAGTAACAATACAAAAACGTAACAAAATAATAAAAAAACAATTAATTTAAATTCGACTAAACTCTCGCTAAGTCTGTCCGGCCTGCAATCTTATTAGTGACTAAACACGTATAAAACCAAAAGCCGAAATTGCCCTTTTCAAATTTACTAAAACATCCCCGCTTATCTATATCAAAACAAAGATGCGGCTATTTCATTCAACTTCACAGGTAAAGCCCAAGTTAACATATTTATCAGTAAAATTACCACGTGTGGTCAATAGGCATGATGACTGGCAAGTCAAATCAGCATCTTTTTTCGAACTGTCAAAACGATCCCCGCTATGGAATAGTATGGAATTTTATATGAAATACTCAAACGTGACGTCACGTTTGAGTACTGCCAAATGACCTACTCTTTTAAGTTCTTTTCAATTTATTAAATAGAAGTTCTGTACAAAAATTACTGCAATCTACACCTTAGTAATAATTTCTTTGTGTATTATGTCGCGCATAATGTTAAATAATTTATTTTATAGTTGAAGTTTTTTGAGCTGAGCTCGTTCTCTTAAAATTCCAGTAGCCTTGGGTTGTAAACCACAAAGTAAGATAACAAGCACTCAGTAAAAGCAGAATGTAACTGCCTTAGAAAGTTAGTATAGATTATCGACTCTATTCTTTGCACAATAGACAACAAAATATACAAACTAAATAATGGCACGCGACTAATGATCCTGGCGGCACGCCTTTTATCTCTAAGTGCAAAATGTGGGAAGTGTTATTTTTTGGTCAACGCATTGTTATTGTTAGGATAAGGGTACAGAGCCGATAATCTAGTGAACATTTACGGTACCATATTGTCCTTTTTCTACTCAACAATTTTTTTCGACTACCTGGCAGTTATATAATGTAGAAAAAGTTATGAGCGCCATTATTTAGTTTTTTATTTTGTAGTCTATTGTGCAAATAATAGAGTCGATATTGTCGATAATCTATACTAACTTTCTACGGCGGTTATATTCTGCTTTTACTGAGCGCTTGTTATATTACTTTGTGGTTTACAACCCAAGGCTACTGGAATTTTAAGAGAACGAGCTCAGCTCAAAATTGGCCAAGTATAACTACAGTCATCATCCCTATTACTTCGCAGACAAACTATTGTTATCTACTTTGCGCGTGCGAATTCTTAGTATAGGTCTTATCTACAAAAGGGTCGCCCTGTCAGGTAATAAACTTAAATGAACGACTGTATTATCTTTTATGTATAGCAATTTGGCCAAATATTTTTAACATTCTTTTTTAATTTTTCTATCTGGTGATTCAAAATCACAATATAAATTCTAATCCATAAATATCACCGTTGCTTGTTATATAGAACACAGTACCTACCGCGTTATTCTATAACATAAATCGATACGAAAAATGCAAGTCTAATCAATAAAATACCGTTCGTCCCGATTCAGAGTATAATACTCAATACGTACTTTAAAAACAAGCCGTTATTCAATAATAGGCCTTATTTGTTTGCATAGTAATTGGTCCGGCCGGATCCATGCCACGAGCAGTCGTTGCCAGAACGAAGCCAAGATTCGTAGATACGTATACAAACAAAGATTCGGGTACGTATCTCGGCGTGACTGTGAAATTCGTGATCTTAGTACCGCCGGGGTTAAGAACACGGAGCTACGGTTCGGCGAATAGTACGTATATCGGGAGCCCTACTTGAAACCAGATATTTTAAGAGTACGGTGAAAACATGGGGACTATTTATGAAGATATGAAATGAAGATCCGTGATGGTCCGTTCCGATTTGCAATCGGTTATTCTTTTTAATCATTAGCTTGGTTCTATTCCTATGAAGTAACTGCGCTGTACTCAAAATAACTCCATTTCCATAGAGATCTAATAGTTTCTCTTAGTACTTAAGAGTTTACGATGTTCGTCGGGTCGATCGAGCTATTACGTCGCAGTATGTGGAAATGCTTGCACGATCATCTGTAGGCCTAGTGTTATGATTGGCTACGCGAGCGATGGGGAAAACTGTTACCAGAAAGGAGTAACCATAACCCTAAACCCTATGGAACTCTCGCCGTCTTTAAGATGTGTCTAAAATATTGCATTAGTGGAAAGTCACGATGATACAAAATTTGTTCAACAATCATAGGAGGCTTCTAGCCTAAGGCTAAAACGACTTTAGCGTCTCTGAATTGTTCGCAAGACGTGATATCCATATCTACAGAGCCGTGCTGCCACTGCCAGTGCACAAACTCACAGATGTCATATATACCATCATATATACCACGCTAAGTAGAAACGTTTGCTTGATCTATGGCATAGATCAAGCAAACGTATCTACTTAGCGTGCCAAATGAACTCAGTGAAATCCACTGAGCTGTCCGTCTTTAATCGCAGCTTGCAGCTTTCGGGCGTCAAATTTTGTAAGTTGAAGTGAACAAAAACATTAATAATGCCTCCTTAAGTAATATTAATTGCAACAACTCAAAAAAATATGAATACTCAAGGGCCTGAGACATATTTAAAATCATAGGCAAGTAACAACTCCAGTACAAAATCTGACACGCTCGGCCGCCATACAATAGTTATTTATTATACAAGGGGGCAAAGTTGTTGTTTAACTGTCGTGCCAATATTGAGACCTGAGCTAGCGAAAGATTCCAAAATTGAGCCACGAGCGTAGCGAGTGGTTCAAAAACTGGAATCTTGAGCATTGCGAAGGTCTCAAGGCACGAGAGTTGAACAAACTTTGCCGCCAAGTGTAATACAACTTTTTTCCCCTCACTATCGCGAGGAAATATGATTACAAATCTCATCCAAATGTAAATTAACTTAAAGAAACTATTGAAAACTCAATGTCGAAACGTATCGTAGAATAGAGTTACTTATGGAATTTAAATATTGCCAATGGCTTACAAAGTCACATGAGACACGACCAATTTAACATGTGAGCTCCGATTGCGCATGTTTACTACGGTCATACAGATCCACTTATACTAGGCAGTAGGGGGCTATAGGAATTAGAGAAATGTCAAATTACTTTATTCACAAGTGTGTAAAAAGCGTTTTTACCCGCTCGTATTAAAGGATAAACGAGCGCTTTACGAGCTAGTGAGGGGAAAATGAATGAACTTGTTTCTTCTATCCAAATCTAATTCTGTGCACAAACTTGTTTCTGTCGAAAGTTTACCGGAGTATATTGAACATGATCAGTAATAGTCGATATAGCCTTCTGGATTAGCAAGCTGAAGTGGCATTGGGCCACATAGCACGCAGAGCCGGTGGGATCGAAAACTGCTCGAGTGTAGATCACAATCAACGTCTCACACAAGATGGCCAGACGATCTTATGGAGATCGCCGGGAGATGCTGAATGAAACTGCGTCTAACCGGCGCATATGGAGGTCCAAAGGGGAGGCCCGTGTTCAGCAGTAGACGTATTATGGCTGAGATGATGATGATAATGATGTATGAATACTTTCCGCCTGCTTTTGGCTGGCATCGTGTTCACCTGTCTTATTTTAAACCAATTTCAAAAAAGTTTGAAACCCCAATTCGACTGCTTAAAAAAAACTCGATGTCTCCAAGAATTGCGAATCTATTTTCATAGTTTTTTTTAATCGAACGGGTATAACCTCGAGATTGCCCCGTTGGGACCAAGTCGAGATCTGATGATGGGATGTTGGAAATGGATTCGATATTTTTTTTTATTTGGTGATATTATGAATAATGGACGAGGGTTCTAACTATTTTGCACAAGAGTTTCACTCGCACTCTTGAAGCATTTGAAATAACTCGTTATGTGAGCATAATAATTGTCCTAAATAGAATCTTGATGGTTTATTAACGACTTATTGCGGCTGTGCAATCTTAAAATAACGACTATTTTGACTAGATACATTTTATTGGATCGTAAAGTGAGTGTAAGTATATTTTTATTATTATCGCTCGTATCTTCGCCATTTTATTTGGTATGGTAAATATGGTAGTCTTTACATTGATAGCGAATGCACATGCATCCACGGGTGAGAGTGGGACAGCACTATGCACGGATATAGCGCGTACACAAAATAAATAAGATGATGTGTCACTGTATGTAGGCTAAATTAAAATAAATACATTTTTCCCCTCACTAGCTCGTAAAGTGCTCGTTTATCCTTTAATACGAACGTGTAAAAACGCATATTATTCACTTGTGTGGCAAAGTAATGACCTTGGTTTTGGAATAACAAAACGTAAAATGCTCATGGAAATCGTTCCATATTATTGATAATTAAATAATTTGTTTGAGAATTTAGTGTAAAATACAAACCTTTATATAATATCATGATTTTAACATATAAATCCTAAAATTCCGTAAGTAACAATTGTTTTAGTGAATGATGATAAGATGACTAGATGCAATCACAAAACGCAGAAAATGTCAACGTCAACATTGTCAAAGAATATTATAGGTTATAATCTTTATTTACCGACTCGAACACGCATAAAAATAGTAAACTAAACAACTTTCAGGGTGTTCTGTTATAATTTTGTAAAAATAATGAATGAGAATGATTTAATAATGCATTGGCGTTGGTGTGCAACTACAAGAATGTGTTAAAATCGTGCTGCGTTTACTTTTTCGTCCTAAGTTTACTGCGACAAAATCTTGCATTAAATACATGATGCATTTGGAAAATTATTATCACTAACCCGATGATGATTGTAATGTGAACAAATAATTACCTTTTTTGAGTTTCCTCGCTATAGTGAGGGGAAAAGTTTTGTGTTACACACGGGTGCAAATGTATTTTACTTCTCGTATGTTAAAACACTCGCTGCGCTCAGGATTCTATTTTAGAACCACTCGCTTCGCTGGTGGTTCAACTATACAATCCTTTCGCTTGCTCGTGTTTCAATTTCATACTCGCGGGTAAAATACAACTTTGCACCCTTGTATAACAAATAACTATTTGCGTAGCGTACAATATAACGCTGCAAGTCGCGCCTAATAGGTACCCAATAATAGTGATAATGACTGTAATTAAAATAAATTATTAGTATTATTACACATTATGCACGGCATAATAGTTACACGAATAAATTATTACTAAAATGTAGATTGCAGTAATTTTTGTTCAGGGGTCAATCACTTTTTTTATGTCACTCGTTGCCATGGTTACGTTCTCCTGGGTCACCCTTAAATTCACATTTTAAGGCCAGCCTTACACCTGTAAGTTCTTACGTAAGTTATAGGGACGGGGCTATACTAAAGAATGAGATAGTGATATTCACCTCTCATTCCTTAGTATAGCTCCGTCCCTATAACTTACGTAAGAACTTACAGGTGTACGAGCGCTCTAATGGCATTAAAATTAACAAAACTTTTTATTTTTTGACAGTTATGGGGCCCTTCCAAGGTGGGGCACCCACTAATCATGATAGTAGACAATGTAGGACACTTTCCCCTAGCAAACTATCACACTGTTGTCCCCTGGGTGATGTGACAGAATAACAACATAAAAAAAGTGATTGACCCTCAGAACTTCTATGTTTTAATACTATTAATACATTGGAAAAATTTACAAGAGAAAATTGTCGCATAGAGAAAATTGTTCGTTATCTATCATGAACACATATTATATACCTACCCTTAGCTATCGGTACCTAATTCTTAAACACATTGTTAAACATAAGGGATTTGTATTATAGCTTGTTGACATCGACCTCTTGAGAGATTCTCACAAAACCAGGTCAATTACTTGAACTAAGGGCGCAATCTTAAAAATATCTCTAAGTCGATTTCGCGACTGCAACTTAATTAGGGCGCGATCGTGATAGAACGCCCAGCCCATTCATGTACCTACCCTTAAGGTGCATTCACACCAAACGAGCATTCGCTATTCTATCCCCCACTCTATGAAATCAACGAATCACGTATTGTGTAACGATCGAATTTCGTAGAGTAGGGGGTTAGAATAGGGCACCTTTAGGGAATGCACCTTTAGGGCTTACCGCGAGCTTTGCAAATTACGAATTTCTGTCTCTTTCAGTCCAATGACGCTTTCCTGTAACAGATGCCTATTTAGAAGACTGATTAAAAATCAAGTTATTATTAGGCTATGAAATTGGAGCTTTGTATAAAGAATTTTGTGAAGTCTATTTTCCATACAATGAATTTTGTGTATATTTATTGGATGTCAAAATCAAAATGAACCAAATTTTGCCGGTAATATTAGACACTTCTAAGGCGTGTTTTGTATATCTCTATATCAGAAAACAAGGTACTTTCATACATTTATACCTATATCAAACATGAACCGGTAGCATATGGCAAGAGTTGTTTTCAAAGCTTATTTCTTAATATTATTTAAAGGAAAATAAACTATTATTACACAATGCACTGTTGAAAACAAAGAATATATTATCTAAGTTTATAATTAGGGGTCAACTAATAAAGTCTATGACCAAAAACACCAATTTCATAGGTAATAATAATAACCCAATATTATTGATGAACATACGAGTGTAATAATTCGTGACAAACAGAATATCCATGTAGTCGTAGATGTCTGCTTGCTGCTGAATTATAGGCACCTTATACACCACCTACTGTAGGTACAATGTTTGTGAGCCAAATTAAAGCTCTACGAAGTTCAGTGACCCGGTGTATTAGTAGTGGAAACGTGAGAATATTATTACTTAAATATTTGTACATACCTACATTACCTACTACTGTATGGGTCGCTCCAATATCCATTGTGTCATACAGTAGGTACTAAAGGAGTAATGATCATTGAAATAATACTTAGGGGTAGACTGGAGAAGAAACCGTTATTGGATTTGTACGGCGGCTCGCGAGCCTCGAGTGTGACAGCCAAAAGTTGCTATTTTATTTATTATATTGATGAACCTCTACAGTAAACTTACATTAAGTAGGTACTTTCATAATAATATGTGACTTTATCAGGATAAAAAGGCCTTATTGTCGATGGCGCTTACGTCTCGCGGCGTTGTATTTGTGTACGAACATACGAACGCAACGCCGTAAGCGCCATCGACAATAAGGCCCCTTTACCCAGATATCGTCACATAGGCGACGTCAGTGGATGTAAGAATCTAGGTTACGGGATCCTTTGCCATAACATAAGTGACAACACAAACAACTGTGTGAGGGATTCGCACAAAATGGGGGCAATTTGTTAAAACAAGGACAAACGACACTTAACATGGAAGGGGAGTAATGGAGGCGTCATTTTCACAGTTTCTTTTACTATTCTCATGACAAAAAGGAATAGGCACAGTCGAGGACAATTATCTAAACCCCCGTGCGTACTAAGTACTTACCCCCTTACAGATAAAAATCTCCTAACTTAGCAAGCTGATAAGTACTGTTTTTCCCTTTCGGTTTAATAGAAATATTGCTAATATCGAAAGGGACAAACAATACTTTTCGGCTTGTTACCGACGTACCGACTACCTACGCATGTAGTGGAGAGGGATCAAGCAACTCTCTCTATGAATGTCTACTCTAACAATTGGAACTACTCCAGATGTCAAACATATCAATTTCTTACAATCTAATCTACAGAGCATCACTTTGAGATATAGTTCCCAAGTGAAATAGGCTCCTAATTGGGTGACCCTAAATATTTCTGAAAACCTGTAGCCGTACCATGAGTTGGAAAGTAAAAGGATACGTTAGGCTTTACTCGATACGTAATGCATTATACGAGTATATCGGTCTCGCACTTACATATTGAAGCAAGCGCGATGTCCTGCTTTACGTATTGAGTAAAACGTAAAGGTGCATTTAGACAAAACGAGCATTCGCTCATTCTATCCCCCACTCTACGAAATTCGTTCGTTACACAAAACGTGATTCGTCGAAAATCGTTGATTACGTAGAGTGGGGGATAGAATCAGCGAATGCTCGTTTGGTCTAAATGCACCTTCACGTTACCGATACTTGCAAAGTCATGGTACGGCTGCTGTTTTGTTTTGTTACCAGTTTTGCCGGTATCTCGCTCTACGTGGTAAAGCATATTTCCGTGACTGTAAACACATACATAATTGACTACAATTCTGTTTTCCAGAGTTTAAAGGTCACTGTGAGAGGAAATTGACTATAATAATCATATTTTTGTATGATAAAATCTGAGTATCATGTTAGCCATGCACGAAGGTCACAATAATACAGTTACAAAGTATATAAGTATGGGACTCTTTGATAAAATGATTCTTGAAAATGAAATCGAAAGATCAGTAGGCTTAGCACAGCAGGCTTAGCACATGATTAGTGCGACAGTATGTCGCCGCGAGATAGATCTCCCGTCCTTCACTACCTATATTCACAGAAAAGGGACGGATAGACTATCTCGCGGCGAGATACTGTCGCACCAATCATGTGCTTAGCATACTGGATTGGTGCGACAGTATGTCGCCGCGAGATAGATTATCCGTCCCTTTTTTATTCATATTGTTAGTAAAAGATGGAAAACCAGAAAAGACACTGAAAATATAGATGTGCTATTAGTGTGGTGACGGTAGATTCACATGATAGTCATACATAGTGCTGCTATCGCCAATCCGCTTGCCTAGCGTGGCATGGTCATTTACGACATCATCATCATCATCATCATCAGCCAATTGACGTCCACTGCTGGACATAGGCCTCCCCCAGAGAGTTCCACAAAGATCGGTCGTGAGCTGTCCGCATCCATTGGACACCCGACCATCCATTTATTTACGACATAATAACTATAAAATTTGCATAATTAGTATGCTATTAGTTAGCACATGATTGGTATGTCAGTATGTCGCCGCGAGATAGACTTTCCATCTTTTACTAACATAACATCTTTTAATACCTAATAATAAAAGAGAGATGGATAGTTTATCTCGCGGCGACATATTGTCGCACTAATCCTGTGCTAAGTCTTCAGGGCTGATTCTTCAATCGCCAGATAAACGTGTTCGTTAGTTAAAACGTTCACTATCCTTTTCTAAAGTCATAAGTCAAAACAGGATAGAGAAACATTTATCTGACAGATACTGTTAACTGGCGATTAAAAAATCATTCCTTAATAAATAAACATGCGAGAAATTGATCACTTGCATACAATTTAGTAAAAGCAGAACTAAAATTAGTGATTTAAATGAAGTTCCGTCTCGTCTGGTGACAGCTTGTTGTATAAAAGCGTTTGATAGAGTCATTCCACTGTAGATATAAGTTTATACAGCTATCCAGTGATATAAGCACGTCGTATATACGTTTTGATCACCAATATAATGATATAACCGTTACTTGGCACTTCTATATTGGACAAAAATAACCCAATATAGAACAATTGGGATCTTTAAAGGCGTTTAAAAGTTCTTTTATCTCCTTTCATACTATCCGTAGGTATTAGTGAGTAGCTTTACTAGCAGTAATAAAAAAAACCGTTCACCATCAGCCAGTAGAGCTAAATAATGTTTTTTTACGACAAAGCTAGAAACACATTTGCTTTTTAAGTGTGCAAAACAGCAGTGACAAGAGTAAGTTTTTTTTAATTAGGTACTTAATCAATTATTTCACGTAAGATTCGCGTAAGTCCATACTACTTCATCGAAGCGGTCGGCTGTAGCGGTCCCTGGCACCCAAGGCACAACTTCCCGTTGTCTTGTATGTATATAATGTATATCCGTCAACGGGTGTCAATGGTTGGTTATACCTGAAATTACGACGAATTTCCCAGGAACAACACATGTCTCGGATGCACGCCCTATTGAATTGAGTTTGTTTATTGAGTTTCGTTCGTACGTACGAGTACAAAGCCGTGCGAATGTTTGATTTTTCTCCAAGTTTTACAATATAATGTTATGGCATTTTGTAATAACGTGATTATGAGTTTAAGTGCCCATAAAATAGGCTATGAAATATAAAATTATATGAGAAAAATTTAAGAATCGACCTCATTATCATCATATGAGTGTAACTTACTCGAAATAAATGATTTATTTTATCTTTAATTTAATCAGTTTTTGTGACTCGCGATAGATACAGGGTGTTTTTTATATCATTAGCCATATTGCAATATGTGTTGGGTAAAGGCGTAAAAAAATATTTGGTAAAACAAAAATAATCCATTTTTCATTATCCTTTTTGTTATAGATTTTTTTTTAAATCCCATTATCTAACGAATGTTTGGTCACTGTGATCACTTGCTTACTTTGCGTACTGCCCCACCGTCTCATAACTGCCAAATCAGATTGGAAAGGGTGTTTGAGTTTGCAACTTTAATTAACCCGCATAAGGTAACTAATTCAATGCATTATAACGTACGTAACAAGTTTTCTACGCGTGGTGGGGAATGGAGGTGGAGCTTAACTTGCAGGTAAATCTCACAAGACAGCATTATCAGTCTATCGCATACAGTACTAATAATGAGGGTATTTTGAGTTGCGCGCCGATCTGAGGGTAGTTTGACTCGAGCGCGTTCACGCAAGCGCACTCCTTCTTTGTTTACAGAGTGCTGTACAAATGGCACATGGCATCTTGCGATCAGCCTAGCCAGCATAATTTGACCTCAACAACGGAGTAACTTAAATGCTCCGTCATACAAACGCGTACTGGTTTACCTCAGATATCGATTCTAATGCACTCTCTAAGCAAATTGAATTGTTGATGACGACGAGCAGGTACAGGTAGGTATGCGCTTGGGCAGTTTTAATCAAATAACAATCGTGTGTGCATGTAGTTAGGACATTTTATTCATTGTTTAGTGCCGATGGTGGGGTGAGTGACGTTGGCGGTGTACTGCCATTTGGCAAATTATGTTTCCCAAATATGACTTCCCAAATAACTTATCGCAATAGTCTCATTTCCCAAACAAATCTTTAGCAAAGTTACATTTCTCATTTTATTCATTTGGTCAAATTATTATTTTGCAAAGTTTCACTTCGTCAAGATTTTATTAAGCAAATGCTTATTACGCAAATGTTTTATTTTGTCATAAGTTAAAATCCAAAAAAAAAATTCCCAAATTTGATACTTCGCAAACTCTACTTATAGCAAAAGCCTAGCAAATGATAATATTATTTTAAAGTTCGTAGGTCTATACAGAAATTTCGTACTTTTTTGCACAACCCTTGGCTTGAACTTGCCTGGAACAAAAAACGTATTTCATGAATAATTGGAATCATAATGAATGAAGTGAGTAAATAAAATCCATCATAATGATAACTATTCATATTTTTTATAGAAACTAAGAAGGCGCACATAGCCACGGATAAAAAACTATATTTTTATTTTCATTTTCATAAAAAAAAACTATCCCAGAGCCATCGTTAGGTACGACGACGAGCGAAGCGAGGAGGAGTGTTAGGTGAAACTGCGACCATACAGCGCACGAGCCGAGCGAGCGAAGCGAGCGTGCCGCGGCAGCGGCCGGCGAGTGCCAGAACCGACTGTTTTGTTATTCCCTTGGCATTGCGTTCCCTCATCAGTTTCATCTAAATTACTGCTTAGAACCCGACTTTTAACACCTTCGCGGACACTATTCCAGACACAATAGAAGAAACAATGAGATTACGCCTAATAGGCGTTTAGTGTCCGCGAAGGTGTTAATTGTTTATCAACATAATATAAAACCCCGCGTGAGCTTTTATTAAAAAAAAACATAAACATAGCTATACAAAATTCGCCTCAAACTATACCCAAAAACATTGGTAATTATTTAGTTAACTAAATGCCAGCTAAACCATCAACTACATGAAAATATGCATTATGCGAAAAATTGGTTGCGATGTAATATTGTATATGCGGTATAAATCGTATGCCATACAATATTTTGGGATTAGTATGTTACGCCAAACGATGCATTTGCCAAAAAATAATTTGGGAAAATAAAAACGACCAAGTAATTCTTTGCTAAACAATCGCTTGCCAACAAAAAGTCTTGCTAACTGTAAAATTGCGATAAGTAGTTTTGACAATTGAATTTTTGCCAAATGAAAATTTGGGAAAAATAGTTTGCGATGTGATACTTTGGGAAAAATTATTTGCCAAACATTAGTAAACCGACGTTGGCTGATCGGTGCTTGTGATGAACTCCTGATTGGCTAAGACTTGACTACTCAAACCTGCTACCCTTTTGTCTGCCATCGAATCGCACGGATTGAAACAAACTTGCCTAGTGACCACAAATTATGTTTTAGCCCGGATAAAAAACGGGAAAAAAAACTAAAAAAAAGTGTCACTTTTTTTTTCAAAAATGTTGTGTACTGGTGATCGCGAATGACATATCCAAATTTGGCTAACGACATAACAAACACCCTGTATTATACCAATATTCTTTCACGCATTCATCGTTTGTGGTTTCTTTGATTACGTACTTAGTTGTTTTTTTTTCTAACTGGCAGGCTAGTAAAATGGAGTGCAACTTTAATCTTATTTTTATATATTTTTTTATTTTATTTATTTGGGGCATCAACAGCAGTAGGTTCATAAGAAATTTACAAAACTAAGTGTACAGTAAACAAAGCGAGTAAAATACATCCACAAAAATACAATCAACATATAATAACAAGATAGAGCGTGCGCATTTACACTAACTAAAATTAACAATATAAGTTTCAGTTATAAAGTTTGCATGTAAGTTATAAAAACAAACGTATATTTTATGGAGGTACCTGCCTTATGTACATCTTATTTTTGGGGGCAACTTTAAATAATTTGAACCATAAAGTTGTCCAAAACATCATCGTTGAAAATTTTAGTTTCCCTCAAGTAAAATTAATAAGCTATAAGTTTCAATGCAGTGAGGCATGAAACAATCGTAAGTGGCAGTAATCTCATTACAAGCCAGCAGTTTAACCTCAGATACCAAAGTACTGACCGTTAGTAAGCCGTATTACAATGTGGTAAGGTTCATAAACACTGGTTACTTGTTACGATGGTACCGAGTACAATGCAAATAACGTTAAACCCACGCAGACGAGTATTTATAAGTTGGTTGTCGAGTGTTTTTATTTAACAGTAGTTTTAGACGGATTTATACAAATACATTAGACGGTGGTCGGTTGACCGAAAATATATCTGTATCCCAAGAATTTGAGAACATTGTTAGGTTTTCTTTGCTCATACACTATTTAGTAAGGCTTGTTTTGCTTCTAAAGGTGCATTCAGACCCTAACGAGCATTCGCTATTCTATTCTAACCCCCGACTCTACGAAATTCGATCGTTACACAAAACGTGATTAGTTATAGCGAATGCTCGTTTGGTCTGAATGCACCTTAAGGGTTTTTTCTGTCCTAATTTTCAACCTCATTATCATTAACGTCGCTTAACTTAGCACATCGATAAGTGTTGTTTGTCACTTTCGGTCTTATAGACATATTGATAAAACTGAATGGGACAAACATTACTTATCAGCTTGGTAAGCTAAGAAACGTTTATGAAAAACATTTCAAATGTTTTTAGTTGTTTGCTCTAATTAAAATATGGCGTGATCTACGTTTTAGTACATTTAGTAAACCACCGTAAAACATTACCATAAATATTTTCGACATGGCATTCAATAGGAATTGATTTATAAAAACTAGCGTGAAAATATATATTCGATCGCGTGGAGTATTCTGTTTGAAGATATAAATAAAAAAATATCTGTATCTACACTGAATCAATTTACACAACATTGTATCGCGTCTCAACCCTGCGTTATTTTTGGCAGTTTTATGTCTCTACTACTACTGACTATGAAAAAAATACTGAAAGTAACTGTAGAATGTACTACCATTCATTTTCATCCATTACGTTGCATAAATACTGTTTTAATGCAGTTACACATGCAGTGGCATTTTATGAGGCTGTTTATAGAGTGCACGCAATTCTGTTTTGGGAATTACTGCTTTTTATTTTTCACATTTATAATTTCTGTTACAGTATTAATCAGTACGTTCGGTCTGGAGAGTTAGTATTAGTATAAATGTATTTTTTTAGTTATTACTGTCTGCTATACATTTACTACGTCTATAGTACACATTATCTAACACGATAAAGTAAGAAAAAATCAATGAATTAGAAATTAACATTTATGTTACACACCTAATATTTTATGTAAAAAACGTTTTCTACTCTGGTTAAATGGCATTATCTTTACAATGTTGGCTGCTGTAAAAAATCAATACGTAATGGGTTTGATTAGGTATAATTTAGCAAACTTATCAGGTAACAAAATTAGCGGCAAATTCGAAAAATAAAACGGTTTTCTTGAGTGCGATAATTATATTTCACACAGTTTCGACTGCCTCCACAGTCCGCGGCCGGCGGGGGCCGCGTGCGGCTGTGTCGAGCTCCAGGTAGTGGAACAGTATAAGTACCTCGGCTTACTTATAGATTATAAGTTCTCTTGGCAACCGCATGTCAATATCTTATGCAACAAGTTAAGAGCAGTACTTGTAAAGTTCCACCATCTAAAGTTCGTATTAAATAGGGCTACTATGTATGCAGTGTATTATGCCCTAGTGGATTCACTTGTGTCGTATGGGCTATTAAGTTATGGTCGTACTTTTAATTCGTATTTGGATAAAATAAAAGCATTACAGATTAGGTTTATGAAACTATTAGTCAACAAGAAAACTAAAATTAAATGTAAAGGTACTGGCTATGAAAGGCTCTTTTTAGAATGTAAAATTTTACCAGTTCATAAAAAAGTAGTGTTATTCTTGGCCTTAGACCAAATATTTAGTGACGAATTCAAAATACCTGTTATGAATCATAGGCTGGTGAGAAACAGGGATAGTAAAAAGCTGTTGATACCTAGTTTTACAAATTATTTTGGCCAAAGATGTAGAAAATATTTAGTCCCCAGCATCTATAATCAGCTACCTACGGATTTAAAGAGTGGATACATGTCGAAACAAACATTCAAAAAGAAATTAAGCACCTTTCTATTAAATAAATTGGAACACGAAATGCAACCCGATTGAAGTAACCATCGTACCCATAGATGTTTACTTCCATCGGGTGTATACTCGTAACTTTATATTATGCTGTATAATATCCGTACAATTTGCACAATAGTTTTTATGTACTTAACATTTGTTAACAGTTTAAAACTAGCTTACATAAATAGAAATATATAGAGGAGCTTCGTCTGCCAACAAACCATGCTGTGGTTTGGCAGAAGAAATTATGTAAACTTATTTGTAAGCATTATATCTGAATAAACGTTTTATTATTATTCCTTTATTTATTTCTTTTCTCAAGTTATTATTATTCTCTTTATTTATACATCTTCTTAGGTCAGGTTATTTTATAATATGGTTATAAAAATAAAATACAATAAAACATACAAAATCAATACAAAACATATAAACATACTATAAAAAAACCTAACCTAGGGTGCCGCCGGCAACGGGGCGGGCCCAAGCTGCCGGTGGTAGGGCTACAGGGAGAGGAACCGCCGGACTATGCGCGCCGTGTCCAGGATTACCGCCTTCTGCATCTGACCCTTGATCCAACCACCTAGCGAGAGCCTCTTGAGGTGTTGATCGAGACTCTTCGCTATGAGACCATTCGCAGAAACAACTATCGGCACAATGATCGCCGAATTAACATCCCACATGTCGGTTACCTCGTGAGCCAAGTCAAGGTACTTACTGGCTTTGTCCTTCTCGGCCTTCACGAGGTTCTCGTCATGGGGGATCGTGATGTCGATGAGCATTGCCCGGCGTTGCGATCGATCTATCAGCACGATATCAGGCTTATTGGCTACAATAGTCCTGTCCGTGATGATAGATCGATCCCAATAGAGCGTGGCACGACCATTTTCGAGAACTGCCGCAGGTGTGTACTTATAGTAAGGCACTTCGAAGCCCACAAGGCCGTATTGAAGAGCAAGCTGCTGGTGTATAATCCTGGCTACGAGGTTGTGTCTGTGCAAGTACTCGGTGTTAGCAATCTGAGAACAACCGGAAATAATATGCCTGAGTGACTCACCGGGACGGCGGCATGCCCGACAAATGTCGACCGTACCGTCCTTCAGGATATATTTCCGGTAGTTATTCGTCATGATAACCTCGTCAGCAATTGCACAGGCAAAACCCTCGGTTTCCCCGAAGAGGTCCCCGAATCGTAGCCAGTTCACCGACGCGAGCAGATCTACGTCAGGTCCCGTGAGGGCCTTGTAGAACCGCCCGTGTAGCTCCTTGCTCTTCCATACCGCCCTGCGGTCCTCGGTGCTTAGTACCACAGGTCTGCGCCAGTTCTCTTTTGCCAAGGAGAGCGGCGTGAGGTTCCGGTCTACTGCCACCACCTCACGATGCATCCCGCACTCATTGCTAAGAAAATAGTTTCTAAGATTGTACACCTCGCGGTTGTGGAGGTTTTTGGCATTTAGGAAGCCGCGGCCCCCACACCTCCGCGGGATGTACAATCTCATAACTGATGAGCGCGGGTGTAGCATTCGATGTGTGGTAAGCAGTGTACGGACCCTTCGATCCAGGGCGTCCAGCTCCGTCTGAGTCCACCTTAGTATGCCAAAGGAGTATGTGAGTATGGGTATTACCCAGGCGTTGAAGGCGCGCACTTTGTTGCCTCCTGACAAAAGACTGTTAAGTACTTTTGTGAGCCGGCTGAAGAAGCGCTCCTTCACCGCCTGTCTAATTCCCATACCTTCAATACCCAAAGACTGTGACATACCAAGGTATTTATAGGTTTCTGCTTCCGAGATAGATCTGAACGACATTGTCTCAGAAAGCTGTAAATTTGTTGAATTTACTACTTTCCCCCGCTGCACATGCATAACCGCACACTTATCGACACCAAATTCCATATTGATGGCACTACTGAAAACTTCTGTGGTTCGCAGTAGTTCCAACAAGTCTTGGCTATTTGGCGCAAATAATTTGAGATCATCCATGTACAGAAGGTGAGAAATGACTTCACCCTCTCTCCGAAGCCGGCAACCTAGTCCTGAATCCTTCAGCAGGGTACTGAGGGGATTCAGAGCTAGGCAGAACCACAAGGGACTCAGACTGTCACCCTGGAATATTCCTCGCTCGATCCTTATGAAGTCCTGCGGGCCAGAGGGGCCATCCCCGCCTCCTGGTTGACGAAGGACTGTGGTCCACTGCCTCATACACGCGCCGAGAAAGGATCTTAAAGTTGCATTAACTTTATACAGCTCCAAGACCCTTTCCAACCATGAATGAGGCACCGAATCATAGGCCTTCTTGTAGTCAATCCAAGCGGCGGAGAGGGCCCCTTTGTTACGCCGGACTTGCTGGCAAATGGTCATGTCGATGAGGAGGAGCTCTTTAGTACCACGGGACCCAACCCTACATCCATTTTGAGCAGGAGCCAAAACATTGTTCGAAACAATGTGCGTGTTAATTTTTACTCTCAAAATGGATGTAAGGAGCTTGTACAGTGTGGGCAAGCACGTGATGGGTCGGTAGTTCTTCGCTTCCGTGGTACTACCGGACTTGTAGAGCAGGAAGGTTACACCAGTTGTTAAAGAAGGTGGCAGGGAACCGAGCTCGAGGGCTTGTTGGAATTGCGTTGCCAATCGTGAGTGCGAGCATCGAAACCATTTTAGCCAGAAGTTGTGCAATCCATCCGGCCCAGGACTTTTCCAGTTCTGAGTCGTGCGGATAGCACAACTTACGTCATCGGGGCTGATGATAACTGCCCCCATAGGTTCGATGGTCTCGCATTCACGTTCGACAACGGTCATCCATTCACCCTCGGTGTGTCCGACGGGCACTGACCAGATACTACGCCAGAAATCACTCATGGCAGTAGCATCCGGCAACCGCGCGTCGGACACACGGTAGTCGGTTTCCTCCCACTTTCGGTAAACCTTCCTTTGGTCACTCTGGAAAAGGCGATTCTGCTGGAATCGGTTCACACGCTCTCTGTAGCGGCGAATACGGTTTGCCCATGCATAAACCTTCTGCTTCAGAAAGTCGATGCGCTCTGTGAGGTTGGCCATGTAGTCGCGGGGTGCAATACCCGTTCCCGCGAACGCCTGGTTCACAAAGCGCATTACTCGGGGGCGGTTGTTGCCCCCCCTGAAGCAGATCAGCTTTGCAATGAGAGTCCTAAACGAGTCGATACGTCGCTCGATCCGCACCTGCCATGCGGGGACACCCCCAGCGGTCCTAGGTGCACGGTCATTATTATTATTCTCTTTATTTATACATCTTCTTAGGTCAGGTTATTTTATAATATGGTTATAAAAATAAAATACAATAAAACATACAAAATCAATACAAAACATATAAACATACTATAAAAAAACCTAACCTATTATTATTATTATTATTATATTATTAGATAAGTATGTTTCTACACTAGCTAAATATAAAAAGGCATTATAAAAAGTGTTTGGATTTGAAGCGGACCTCACTTGGAGAAATAATATAACAAGAGGCGATAATGCAACCCAACAGCATAATATTCTATCATAATTCACCCAATATACCCATGTATGAAATAAACACATTCATATACTAAAGTATGTATCTCATGCGGGTACCGAGCCCAATCCGATTACCACTCTTCAATATACACGTCTGGGAACCGAGGATTACATTTCATGATTTTCATGAAGCATTCATTGAATCGTGTTCGTGTAATATTTAGTACACATGTAGTGCAAAATCATTCTCTTCGGGTTTTCACGGAAGCATGAATTCATATTGCTGCCATAATGAACTTCTGTATATATTGCACTGAAGCTAATTGAGACAGGGAGATTAATTCGGGCGTTTCCGTGAAAAGCCGAAGAGAAAAGATTTTGCACTACATCTGTATCATATTTATTTCAGAAAATATGAATCTTTTTTGGGGCGGGTACCTATTTATTTAATCAGCGCGATGTGCTATGCTATGCCACGCTGTAGCTACTAATATACTCTATGTATATTTAGGATTACAGTCCAATAATTATATCAATTATTTTCATATTAATAATATAATCAATGGTCTCACAAAATTAATACATAGCAAATAATACACTGAAGGAATGAGAAGTATAAGGTACATGTACGTGTCTGGCAGATTACTTATCAACGCCACTCATAAGTTAATATTCTACACGTCCCTATAAACATTCAATACAATTTGCTTATTCGCCCTATAATATCCTAGATTCTCTAATTAAACGTTACTTAAGTTGAAATCATGTATCAAATCAACGTAGAATATTTGACTACGCCCCCTCGGGTCTTGTCTAATGCATGGCGTAATTAGCAAAACGCCGGATCCCTTTTATTGACCTTAATATCCGGACAAACTGCTCGCTATGCCTTATTATCTGGTAAAATGTTCATTTTGAGCATTCCTCAGAGGGTTATTACTCATATTCGTACTTTCGCCATCAGATATATCTATCGTTATGGCAATAAAGGCGTGTTCAGATATTTTTGAACGCTCCAGACGGTACGATATATTTGATGGCGTCTGTACAATATTTCGCCACTATACTTACACAACCTCGTATCTGCAAACTCACTTTATGGAAAAAACAAGGTAACATTTCCATGAATTGCTGTAAGATCTGAGGTTTAGTAAGGTACAGTGACGATTTTCTGCAAAAGGATTCAACGCCTCGAGATCTTTCTTTCTCTTTCCTCCAAGACGGTGATGACGAAATCTTTCTTAACCCAATGGCAATGGAATCTCCCATTGACCATAGTTTTGCAGAAAGCGAACAACTAGGTACAATTTTTGTCAATCTGTCTTAAGCTTTAACATATTATTGAGTTTGGTTGCTTTCTGCATTATCATCAAATCGAAGTTGGTTGTTTTCTGCATAACCATTGTCATTAGGTTAAGATTTGATAATATAAGATCCTGATAAACTTGGTAGTTGTAATTTCACAGAGTGTAAGTAGGTACAGTAACAGACGTGAACTCACAAAAACTTTATTTATGTGCTTAGACCATTGTAGAGACTGCTGATGAAGGTCATAAGGTGGACTGCATAGGTGCTAATAGTGGTCAAACGTCTACCTATTATGAATTAAAAAAAAGATATGAAATTTTGAACTATATTAGTTGACACTGTCTTTTTTGAAGATTATTAATAATTGCTTATTTCTCTTCCACAGGTATGTCCATTCAAAACCAAGCATCAAAGTTCAGTAAGTCTTGAAATAAAACTATGAAAACGGATAAACTCGCGTATATTAACTAATTTTAACTTCATTCCGACGTTTCGAACACTTTACAGGGTTCGTGGTCTGCGGATGACTGACAATGGAGGAAATTTGATAGATCTACCTCCATCAAAATAAGAAAGATAAGTACAAAACTACCCACCAAAGAAAAAATTACTAAACCACAGACAATAAATTTTAAGGGTGGATGTACATACAAAATTTGCAAATTAAGCTAGTTATTCATTACAAATATTTTCAGAATGAAGACAAGAGACAAAATAAATAATCTACGCCGGTTCTATCCCTACGCCACTGCCTGAGAAGTATTTCCTTCCTTTGTATGATTGTATTGTTAGGAAGGTATCCCAAAATTGGGACCGGCAAGAAACTCAGCGGGACAACTCTTTTTCTTTTATTTTTTTATTTTTTCTTTGGTGGGTAGTTTTGTACTTATCTTTCTTATTTTGATGGAGGTAGATCTATCAAATTTCCTCCATTGTCAGTCATCCGCAGACCACGAACCCTGTAAAGTGTTCGAAACGTCGGAATGAAGTTAAAATTAGTTAATATACGCGAGTTTATCCGTTTTCATAGTTTTATTTCATGAGTAATCCTCGCGGTAACCGAAGAAAATATTCAGTAAGTCTGTTTACAAAACCTTAGTCATCATTACTACCATTAGGTTCATTATGTTTATGTACATGTATACTTCGCAAATTATCCTTCCCCACAAGGCGCCTTACAAATACGTTGGCAGCTTAATCCGTCTAATGCATAGTGTAATTAGTAACACCGGAACTCTTTATTGGCCTTAAT
Organism: Thaumatotibia leucotreta; assembly: GCA_025490895.1. Taxonomy (NCBI): domain Eukaryota; kingdom Metazoa; phylum Arthropoda; class Insecta; order Lepidoptera; family Tortricidae; genus Thaumatotibia; species Thaumatotibia leucotreta. The sequence continues at coordinate 2,695 of JALPQI010005279.1, read as the reverse complement.
AATATATCCTCACTATGGCGTGGGTAGTCTCTCGTAAAAATTGTAATTTTGAATTTTCCGCAGGCAGCAACAGAGGCTGAAAATCTCATAGCACCTTGATGTTCTTTTTTTTATCTGTCACGGGGAAAACTCTTTTATCTTATCAACCACATTTTATCGATACATTTTAGGATACAACAAATTAAAGACTGTTAAATGTAGACTGCCTGGGTACTCATAGTCATCAAAAGTTGCTATCTGTTGACCAACGCCAGAGGTTAGGGTGTTTCACTTTTGTATGGGCAAAAAAAAATTGTGATATTTTCCATGACTTTGCTCCCGCCCTAAGTTTCTCTGATATAAAAATGATATATATAACATTTTATTGAGACTGGACAACGTTTAAAGGTTGCACACTTTTGAAAGTAAAGCCAAAGCCCCAAACATTACGAAAAAAATTACTTTGTTATAAATTAATCAAATATATAATGAACCAACACTAAAAAAGAATGGAAAAGTCGAATTCAATGTCATATATTAAAAATGAGAACTTATTCTTTGGAAGTAGGTATAAATTCTTAAAAAATATTTATAGGGCACTTTTATGAAAACCTAATTCCCAGTGTTTTACTAGTTTCATAACTATAATAGATTAGTGTACTATATGTAAACATCCAATTATGTCCTAAAATTAAGTAAAAAACCGGAATCTAGGTTACTTTATAAATAATACCATATTAAGGTTATAGTAAATTCACACACGTGCTTAAAAAATAACTCTTTTTTTTATATTTGGCGATAGAATCTACTTTCCCAAGTAATTTTAGTGTTGGTTCTTTATTTTTTATGAATTTATAACAAAGTATTTTTTTTCGTAATGTATGGAGCTTTGGCTCCACTTTCAAAAGTGTGCAACCTCTAAACGTTATCCAATCTCAATGAAATTTTAAATATATAATTTTTATATCAGAGAAACTTAGGGCGTGAGCAAAGTCAGAGAAAATTTCACAATTTTCAAAAATGAAACACCCTACCAGTGGTGGGATTTGAACGCACGTCCTCAGCTGCGGCTGATGCCTAAACCACTCGGCCACTCCAGCTTAGTGAACACCGGTCGAATTTCTCGGGTAGGTATATGCTATCTGTTATAAGGCTAGGCGCCTTTGACCACACTCTAAAGGGCAAGCAATACATGCTAGCCGCCTCCTATCCGAATTCCTTGTCCGTCCGAATTGATTGGTACAATCTAGGTTTCTTTTTTTTCACATTGAAAATATTTATTAGAATACATACTTACAGTAGAAAAGAAACTAACTATACAAATAAAAAAATAAAAGGCAAATAAAAAAAATCTCTCCCAAATCGCTGCCAATGGGTAGTGCGCCCAGAATTTAGGTTTATAACTCAAGACTTCCAATATTTCCAATTTAATACTCGCACGCCTGATCAAATAATCCAGAACAATGAAATATGACCTCGCCACGTATCATTGTTGACATTAATTGGCCAAACCGTAATCATAAATCCAATAGTGTAAAAATCACATCAATTACCTTTATTGGCCGTAAATTATCGCGGATTGGCAAATGTATTTTAATTAAGTATTGAGTGCGTAGAACTAGAAATAAAGATTCTTTTCTAGCGAACTTTTCTTCGAGCCCTGAGGTGATTTTACGCGACTGTAATAATTGATAAATGATAACGGTATATAGATTCGGTACGCAAAGCTAAGTGCCATGTATATAGAATTTGTAATTGAGATGAATACTTGACATCACACTCGATACACGCACGAAAGCGTGAAATTACCTACATATGCTTTTCAACGGGATTACTGTCTAATTTAGGCACATTGAATTATTGAATTTGATAGAGAATATAGAGATATCAATTTATCAGAATTAGAGACTGTGAGTGTGTCTATTCCAAATCAAATTGAAATGAATATCATAGGGCATTGTTACACAAATTACATAGTCTCACGGTATGTTGTTGTTGTTGTATTCTGGCCATTTTTGTCCGCAACTCGACATCAACGTGCCTATTTTGCGTGGTCCCAACACTGGCCCAGTACTTGTTGGGGACTTCACATACACCCTTGAATATCTTCGTAGGTGCATCCAGGTTTCCTCAATCCTCACGATGTTTTCCTTTACCGTAAAGGACTTGTGAATATCAAATGATATTTCGTACATAAGTTTTTTTTAATAACACATTGGTACCAGCCGGGGATCGAACCCACGACCGCTGCGTAGCAGCCACGGTATGATCAATTAAATCTTGTGTTCAACACATGTCATATTGTTGTAAAATAACATTGATTATCAGATTCGTAGAAAACAAAACAACCATGACTGAGGAAGTGAGGAGCAAATGTAAAGAGATGCCCGCACCCGTATTCGAACCCGAGACCTCCAGCTTCACAGTCAGGTACACTACCCACTGAGCTACGGAGACTGTCAAATAAATCCTGACACCTACCAGTTACACATTATGTGGATCGATTGATCGGACATAACCGTTGACTTGATATTATGCTAAGCCTGGTTGACACGTAAAGTTTATCTAATCTTAACTACGTACCTGACACTGGCATTTTGATGAACTTTTCTATATTTTATTTTAATTTGAAGATTGCTTCGAAGTCCTCCCATTTTAGAGCACTAATGATATGTGCGTTGATAAACCAATATTTCATATAAAAAATAGAGATTTG